>CAWVOZ010000017.1:0-19661 GCA_963931855.1 Philhelius festivus
TTAGGCGCTCACACAGACAGACGACAGGATCTTGTATACGACGGTGAGGAGACTTAATTTTTTGATAAACACCACTGGCAAGGCGAAGTTTTTTGAAACCTGATTCAGTTAGACAATTTTGAACATAACTCACACATCTGCAAGTATCTACAACTGATTTTTTCTGTGCTTTAACTTGAAAGTATGGAGCATACGCTGGTATAATTCGTTGCTTGGAGTCTTTTGGAACTTTTTTAAAATCAAGTTAAAAAAAAAAAACATTTTTTCTTAGTGCCAATGTTTCAGGCTACTTACAGAAGGCTTCTTTTATAAATTATCATTTTTTTTATTTTTTAGATATTCAATAGACTTATAAAATGAGATAAGAAGTTACAGAATTTATTTAAAGAAACTTCAGAAAGGACATCTAAAAGTTTGTTGAAAATATGGCTCGGGACTTGAATAAAATTATTTTTCAACTTTGAGGGCTTGTAAATCAGAACAATCAATATATATGTTAAGAAATACTTTTAATTCATACGCTCGGGTTATTTAAGAGTACTTAAAAATAAAGCTAAAAAGGTTAGATATGACTTTTTCTAAAGACTTTTTTCCACTCTCAGACCACTGTGCGACGTTCACAGCAAAAAAGGGTTTGCTCGCGAACATGGCCCTATACGGCGAACATCGAAGCCAACGAATACGACAAAATCGAAATTTTTCGCCAACAGCGAGCGGCTCGCGAACCAGCCCCTGCCCCTACACGAGGAAAACATATCGAGCACGAACAAGTTCGGCGAGCATGTTCGTCGTTTAGGGCTAGATTAAACGGCTCATAAAGGATTCTTTTAGCTGTTGCACGCCTTGCAGCATGGTGTACTATCGGTATGCTCGTTGATTCTGATAAATCGGCTTATGCATATAGAAACAAGAATGTCTCTGGAAGTATGTATCCAGTTTCCTAGGCATTTCTGAAATAACCAGGGTTTGGATAGAATAATCCTGAAATAAGCTCGTTCTCCACGACGCCGACGCTCGCCCGCCGATCGTGCGAAGTGATTCCTCCCGAGGTCTTATATGACATTGTCAATTCTAGACACTCCGGAAGCATCTCATAGTTTTTTGTTGGAATCGTAATGACGGAAATCAGAATGTGCACTTCCATATGACGAGTTAATGTTCCATCAAACTGGACTCGCTCAAATTAGAAACCGAAATGGACGAACCTTGCTAACAAATAATCGTCACTTCGGATTTTAGATATCAAGAGTAGAAAAGACTTTTGAGTGACATGAATGCCACCCTTGCCTTCAGCTTGGAATTTATGTAGTAAAAGAACTTGTCCAAATGAACACCCAAATACCTCTCAACAGTTTTTCACTCGATGCAAACACCATTTAAACTCGTAATTGTAGAATTTTTCCAATTGTTTCTCGAATCTGAATTACCACGACTTTCATCGAAGCAGCTATCAGTAGCATCCATCATTCCTGACTTGTAGCTTCTTCCCTTACTCTTCCTTTTCAGTTCTTTCCATACTTCTCAGGGTCTTCAAGAGTGGTTCCTCTCCCAATCTTACCCGCTAAGTAATCCATAGATTTGCCTTGTTCCTTGTTCTGATAAGCTTGAATTTGGCTTATTTCCTCCTTGGTTAATAATTTTATCTTACTCGTAGTTTCTTCTGTGGCCGCAAACCATAACCGCCTAACTCGAGTTATGACGAAATTGAGTTTTTATCATAATCGTGCTGAGAATATAAAAATCTATGCCCACTCAATTTTTTACGTCTGTATCTTTTTTTAAACAAAAGTTATAAACAAAAAACCTAACAACCTAACTCGCTTTTCAAAAATTATAATTTGCCATAACAACTTAACTCAATAAAAATACAACGGCGGTTTCATAACTTAAGTTAAGTTTTTATTATTCTGCATTTAAAAAAAAAAATAATCAGGAATAACAACATAAGTCAAGTTAATCAATTTAAAATCTGCCGAGAATTAAAAACGCTTATTTTTCATTTTTCTTATATCAACATAGGCTCTTATTCCCTGATGTAGAACAAATATTTACTTTTCTTAACTTGAGTTAGGTTGTTATGGAAAACCACAATTCTATTTTTTGACCAACTTAACTGAACTTAAGTTCTTTTGGCTAACCAGACTATGATTGCATGAAAATCTTAAATCGAGTTATGCCGTTATGCCGTGTTTCAATTTAAAAAATCACAAATCTAAGTTGACTTATGTTCTTTTGCCTTAATCAGTTTACTGTAAAAATGAGTCATAAGTGAAGATAGGTCTTAACGAACAGTTGCATCTGTAGTGTAAGTACTGTTTAAAATTGAAAGGTTTAATTAAAGAAGTGTGTAGGATATCGATTAGAGCTGTGCAAATAATGGAATTAGCAAGGATGCTTACAATTTACAAGATAATTATTATCTATTATCATTCTGATTACACGATATAGTTATGTGATGTATTTAGGAGCTGATAATACATTGGGGCAGTGCCCTACGAACAAAATTTGTTTAGGTATTACTCAATAAGAGAAAGTACTCATTACAACAACAAGCGTGGTTTCAGTGCTTTTCTATCTCCCCTTAAAAAAATTCCTATGTAAATTGGTGATCGAAATTAGAAAAACGGTTTATAAAAATATTTGTTTTTCATTTGTTCTTAAATAAATTTGGGGTGTCAAATTAAAATAAAATTCAAAAAGAAATATCAAAATAAGAAGTCGTAAGAATTGATCTTCCATTGAGCATTTTTTTTTTTTTCACTACGCTTGTGCAAACCTCAAAAACATTATTGTCTATTATTTTTTTTGCAGGACAATGTAATAATAAAGATCAGCTTGTGCGTGAATAAAATGGAATGAAATTAAAGAATTCCTGTTGCCAATCCCTGTTTTCATGATTTGAGAGTGTACTTTTAGAAATGTATTTGTGCTTTAAATCAAAATATAATATTATGACTTTTGTTACAATTAAACCAAACAAAATTGTTTCCATATTTTGAACCGAGTATAACGAAATACAGTCATTTAAGAATGGCCAAACTCTTATTTTTAAGTCATCAGTTATAGCAAAAAAACTTTCAATATTTAATAGAATTCTAAGGTTTATGTTAAGATATGCAGTTTTTGTTGTTCAGGTGAACTACATATTATGTTCATGAAACTGAGAACGTTGAAAATGATTCCGAATTTGATGGTATTTTTTTTAATAAACTAGAATAGATACACTTATTTAATAAGTCTAGTAATTCAATTTCTGAGAGCTCAAATAGAAGAAACGTTTGCAAGACCTAAATGCAAAGCTAAGAAAAAGCTTCTTATATATTAAATTTTCAATCAGCAGAAAGACTGTTAAGGTTAAGGCTTGCAAGTCTCTTTATAATTGTAGAAGTAAATATACCGAGAGCATTAAATTTTAAAAACTTGAACTGTAATTCAACAGCTACTGGTCATTAGAAAGCTATTACCAAAGAATTTTATATATTGGTCCCTCAAACACATTGAGGATACAAAATTTGACACCTTGGTGTACGCAGTTAACTGGAAGCCAAAACGCGACCGTAGTATGAAGAATACGAAAATATTTTTAATGTTTCTTGTAAAAAATATTTTCTTCAGTTCTTTGACGAAACTGAGAGCTTCTTTAAATCCGTCATTAAAACAAAAAACTTCACTGTCGTTAGTGTCGTTCGATTCCATTTAAGGATATCAGAGAAAAACGTGCTCCTAACAATAAAACGACATACATATTTCGAGGTTTACTGCACATGAAAGTCACTTCATTTGAAAAGACTCGTGTACAAAATATTTAAACGCCAGCTTTAATCTTACATCAATACACGGCCATTATAAATCATAATCTTTGAATCTGGCAAGCTTATCAAAATACTTAAAAATGTTTGGATTTATCGGCCAAGAGTTTAATGCCCCAAAAGGAGACAATTGTTCTTTTGCTTCGAAGAGAAAGGTTACCGAATCTGAGAATGAAAAGTTCGCATTGCAAGGAAGCAAAACGCAACGAAAAAAAGAGGCAATAAAAACCAAACACTTTTAAATTAAAGCTTGGACCTTCATCGATCCTTGAACCAGGGCTTACATATGTGATTGCGTCCATCACAAGCTCAATTAGCTTAGTGAGAAAAAAACGAAGGTCCAAATTGATTTTTATTTCGTTAATAAGACTGATTTAATTGACACGAAGAACCCTACCCTCGGTAGACATATCGTCTTATAATTTTCATAAAGCTAATTTTCGTCAAATTAATCAATATCTAAATGATATTTCCTTCAACTTTGATAATCTGGCCTTAAAAGATGCTCTAGCAAAATTTTATGGAGAAATTTTGTATTCTATCTCTCTATTTGTACCATTTACACGACGCAAAACTTCGTCTACCACCCCACCTTGGTATAATCGAAGGCTCCGTTCTCTTAGAAACAAAAGAAACAAACTATGGTCAACTTTTCTTCGCACGCAAACTCCTACAGATTATTCTAACTATCTCGGTACGTATCTCCAATTTAATGAGCTTTCCAACTCATTATACTTGCGTTACTTAATTATGATGCAAGCCAACCTTATTAATGATCCTAAATCCTTTTACCAATTCGTCAATCATAAAAGAAAATCCGATGGGTACCCAACTTCTCTCTCCTTCAATAATATAACATCAAATGATCCACAAACTATTGCCAACTTCTTTGCCTCGTTTTTCAAACAATCTTTCACGGATGATACCTTTGAACCTGACTCTGCCTATTTTAATTATTTACCAAGTTTTTCGCTTGGGCCATTTCTCCCACCTACTATCGATCCAATTATTGTGGAAAATAAGTTAAATCAGCTTAATGATGACTTCTCTCCTGGTCCAGATGGACTCCCAGCTATTCTCCTAAAGAAATGTTCATCATCACTTTCCCTTCCTCTATCGAAAATCTTCAATCTTTCCCTTTCTCAAGGTGAATTCCCTGAGATATGGAAGAGTTCCTTTATAATTCCAATACACAAAAAGGGTCCAAGAGGCGATGTCATCAATTATCGTCCTATCGCCAAACTCTCATGTATCCCCAAACTCTTTGAAAGCATACTTCATGAAATTTTAAGCTTTCACTGTAAATCCCTCATTTCTCCCATACAACATGGGTTTCTTAAATGTAGATCAACTACCACTAATCTTGTTGAATTTGTGTCATTTACCCTCTCTGCCTTAGAGAATGGTAAAGATGTCGATGTCATTTCCACTGATTTTAGTAAAGCCTTCGATAAAATCTCCCATAAACTTATCCATTTCAAACTATCCACCTTCGGTTTCGAACCCATTCTTTTAAAATGGATTTCTTCCTATCTGGAAAACCGTTACTACAGTGTTCGTTTTAGATCCACTTCCTCTTATCCTTTCTTAGCCACGTCCGGAGTCCCTCAAGGCAGCCACTTAGGGCCTCTCCTTTTTATTCTTACTATTAATGATATTGAATTGGTCATCAAAAATTCCCATATATCTCTTTATGCCGACGACACTAAATTTTTCAAAACCATTTCTTCTGCACAGGACTCTACTCTTATCCAAATTGATCTCAATAATTTTTCAGTTTGGTGTCTCAAAAACTGCTTAGACTTAAATATCACTAAATGCCACTCAATCACCTTTTCACGAAAACGTTTAAAATCTACTCCCCGTATCTATTTTCTTCATAATCAACCCCTATCTATTGTTAACTCGATACGTGATCTCGGCATATTATGTGATCAGGAGCTTAACTTCATCTCCCATTATGACGACATAATTCTCAAGGCCAATTCCGCACTTGGTTTCGTCAAACGATGGTCCAAGGAATTCTCCAACCCATATGTGACCCGATCCCTCTATGTTACCTTTGTCCGCCCCCTGCTTGAATACGCCTGTCAGGTGTGGTCCCCCTACCAACAAGTCTACATCGCCAGAATTGAGAGTATCCAACGTCGATTCCTTCGCTTTGCTCTTCGAGGACTTTCCTGGAACAATCCCCTAATCCTACCTCCTTACCTAGATCGCCTTAAACTAATTAACCTGAATTCTCTAGAAGAACGAAGAAAAACTTATGAAATTCTCTTCATTCATAGTCTTCTTACAGGTTCTATTGACTGTATAACTCTTTATAACTCCATCTTCCTTAATACCAACCCCCGCAACATACGAAATCCCCTTCTCTTTTATATACCCACCCACCGTACGTCTTATGGCTCCAATGAACCAGTCTCACGTATGCTAAGGAATGTCAACTCAAACCCAATAACCTTCGACTTTAACCTTAGTACCCCTTGCCTAAAACTCCGTCTCTTGAATCAATTCCCCCACTAACCAAAATTCGTAGCTATAAGTTTTCTTAGTTTTAAGTTAGATTAAGCTATAGCTTGTATTAAGCCTAATAAATGGGGGTATTGCCCCCACCAAAATTAAAATTAAAAAAAAAAAAAAAAAATTTGCCAAAATAACTTGGAACTCTATTCGGTAGCTACGTTACTATAAAAACTGCATCAAATGCAATAATAAACTGCAAAACAGAATTATTTTATGCACAGATTGGGCGTTATCCTAAATGCAGTGTTGCAGCGCATCATGAATTTTGATGCTTTTTTCTATTCACTTGCTTCAATAAAATATCGTTATTAAATACGAATTCTAAATTTTAGAGTTTTTTTTAATGAATTGTAAAAGTAAATTTCAGAGTGAAGAAAAACATTGCAAGGGCATCAAAATCCACGATGCGCTGCAACACTGCATTTAGGAAAACGCCTATTCTCTTCCAACAACGAGAAAGAAAGTGTCGATACAAACACTTCAAAGGCTAAGAGGGAAGCTTGGACGAAATTTCTTTGAGCGTACACATACTTTAATCAATACAAATTTTATGTTTCTTAAATCGTTGCACTTTATAGTTCTAATATAATATCACAACAAACAATACCTACAAACTCACAATTTGAAACTTCAAAATTTCAAAGATGACAATCGATATGTCAAAATACATTTTAAAATGCCTTTAAGTGACCCTTAAACGCGGTTGATGGCGTTTAAGTTAAGAGGCCTTTAAGTAACGTTACTTAAATGTGAAAATTGATTATTATTATCGATTGATTATCGATTTCATACTTAAGAGCTGCTTAGAGGTATTTTAAAGTTAAGTAACCTTTAAGATTTGTTTATAGATTCGCCTGCAAGTCTTGATTTTCAGTCTTTTTATGACAATCTTCCATCCAATATGGACGAGCCAAATACTTATCCTCATTTAACAGGCCCTAAGAACTCAGAAGATACTTAAATATCAATTTTGCTCAAAATTTAATCAATAATGTACAATACATAATTTAAACTTATGCATATTAAAAACTTGAATAAATAAAATATTCTTATTACAAAATGTTCCTTTACTTGTATGATACTTTCACGACCAAAAGAAAACAAACATGGAAAATTAACTTAAGTTAATGAATACCCTGGTTTATTGGTAAGGAAAAAGAACTTAAGTCAACATATGAAATTTTTTCCCACAATCTCACACATGGAATAACGACCTAAGTCGACAAAAGAAATTTTAATCATTCTCTCTTAATATGCCATAACAACCTAACTCGACCTAAGCTTTTTATTTTTTTAAAGTTCAATAAGCCATAACAGCTTAAGTGTTTTTTTCCTTAATTACTCACTAAATATAAGACATACATTTTATTACTTCTAGTATATGAGAAATGTGTATTCTTTCTTCATTTCTGCATTTAAGAAATTTAAAAATTCATAATTCCTGATTCATAGAGAGATTGTGAAACTTAAAACTGCTCTCCTGAAAAATATGAAAAATCGACTTAAGCGGTTATGCCTTGTGGCCACTGCTATAACGTTATGTCTAAAGCTAAATTCCTTTATATTCTAAAATGCCTTTACTTATAAATTTAAATTTGGTAATGCAACAGCTCAAAGAGAACCAGGGCCTAGTGACTTACAACTCTCAACCATTTATGTGTGCGTGTTACTATAAATGGAATGCAGGGGACTTACAATTGTCTGCCTATTCAGTACTTTTTTACGAAAAAACCAGAAACATCCCTGAAAAACTTTTGTTTGCAGCGGTTGAGGCTTGAACATAAGACCTTAGCAACGCACTAACCATTATACGAAGGGGTACTACCTATAGCTTTATTTTATTGAAAATATGATAACAGCCAGATATAGTAACTGCTTTTAGTGAAGTGGAACAAAAATGGACCAATTTTATGAACTTATTATAAAAAGCACAATGCACTTTTCTTTCATTTTACATTTGGTTATTCTCAGATTATTGAAGGATTTAAATTAAACCGTAAAATTGAATAAAAACAACTACATGCTCGTTACTAAGTGAAATTGGGTACATTTTTTCGTGTTGACGATTTCACTGCATTATTCACTTTCAATGTAATTTTATATTATGTAATGTTACAACTTTGGACCACATTTTTTTTTTTACTAATTTTACAAACAATATTTAGGTTTGGCGTTTTCGGGAACAAAAGGTTCGTCCGATTTAGGCGTGTATTTTTTTTTAAATTAACTTTATCTTCTTAAATCAACTCATGGCCTTAGATTAATTATTATTATTTCACTAAAAATCATAATACACTTCAATGCAAAAACAAAATTAATTGCACTGAGGTATCATGTGTTATCGACAAAAAATTCAAACAGCACATATTACAGGAAAGATTACAACGAATGGATGGTGATGTTTCTATTTAAATTAAACAATTACTGTGCTATGATGGCGCATGATCCAAATGATAAATTAATTCCAGTAGACTTTAAGTGAGATAATAAAACTTGGTATGATTGTAATTATTATGCAGTTCTATTATTAATGTTTGAAGACTTTATAATTGACCACTTGGATATGAGTTTCAATTAATTAACCATAAAAAAAAATCATTGTTGATTAAAAAACACACAAAGGCACATATTATTGTAAGGAGTGATTAATCGTTGGCTGCGAAACAAATTATTTTAGACGTGACTTACGAGTACATGCTGAAATGATATTAAAAGTAATTAAATTTTTCTACTATCACTAATGAATCGGTTATAAACGAGAAACATACTGCAGTTACAATCTTTTTGTTTCTATTAATTGTGTTATAAAATCAAGATTCTTTGGCACATTCACAATGGATCATTTGAGCGTGAAGTTGTTATAAATCGTATTTTTCCTAAAAGGATGTTAGCTGTATTGAATATTACGGCATTTTTCCTAATCTTATATGCTACAGATGGTCTCTTTTTATTATTCAAGTTGACGTAGCAAATTTTTTTCTTTAAAAAATTGTTTATATAAAAGCTTGTTTTCTTAAGAAACCACTACAACGACTTATAATTTTTGTTCTTGCATAAGCTAATATTTGCTTGAATCAAATGGCATCCTGTTTTAGCTCCATCTTTAAAAAATGAATTTTATACTTATGAACATTTTTTTCTTTTCATTAACATTCATTTTTCATTCAATCCTAAACTATAAATTATAACTTGTTAAGTTAGCTTATATTAATTTAAATAATCATGTCAGCGAAATATTTGTTTCCAGATTTAATGTTTTCTATTTTATTGAGTCTTATAAAATATTCTGAATAATAACATCTTTTATAAATAAATTATTTGTTGTTCCTCTATAAAGGGTAAGATTAATATCCATATTTCGGAAATTTTTGTCAAGTATTACATAGCTTAAGCTAATAATGAAAATGTTTTTTGTTTTATCTCAGTTCCAGAGACAAAAAAAAATTATTTTATACAAAATTTTAAAGAAAAATCGTATGGCAGGTACCGTTATTTTTGGTCTTGAAAAAAATAAAAAAATAAAATGCACGACTGGATCGTACGAACTTGCTCTTATGTAAAAGTACTTTGGAATTTAAAATACATTTTATAAATATAAAACATGGATTTAATGAGATAAAAATGTTCAAATGCGTGGAATTGCTTGATTTCCGGAAAAGTATGAATTTACGCAAATAAAGTATAAAAATCGTTTCATTAAAGTAGGTAATTAAAGTAATTTTTTATATAACAAATTTCTTTAAAATTTTTCTAGAACAAAATTTGGGATGCCAATTTTAAATGCTTAGTAATATAGATTTTAAAAAATAATTTCAAAAAATAATCTTTCACGCGTTTTCAAGATATTGATTTTTAAAAAAATAAATTGAAATTTTTTTTTTAAACAAAAAAAAAAATATTTCATTTCGAATATTTGTATATACAATATTATTTTAAACTTAAGGGGGCTCCTGTGGAACTGTGAAGTGAAAAAAAGTTATCATTTCAGTTTTCACAGCCATTTTTCATTTTTACATTTCATAAACTCACATAATGCGATTCTGGAACTCATTCTGATAAATGTTTGTCAAAACATGGTACTAAACAGTACTAAAATGACAAATACTCTCATTTTTATATGAAGGTTTTTTATAATACAAACTCTATATACTACTGAAATCAATCAGCCAAGTAGAAGACTTAGATCTATTATTGGACTTGTTGAATTTATTGATTCAAAATAGCTTTTATGGCCTTTAGTCCATTTGGTTGGGTATAGTTCAAACTGGATTTTTGTCAAAAATTCGATGTAAAATGAACTGAATTTAACAAAAAAAATCGTGTTGACAAGGTCTTCACAATCACAGTCCATGTGAGATCGCCGGGACGAAACGCCAATTTTTGTGGACTTAAGGCCATAAAAGCTATTTGAATCAATACTTTCATTTTTGATACACGATACTCATATTTGAGTATTTTTTAGCAAAATGTGGCTCATTACCATAATATTACACCTAATTTTTTTTATCAAAATCGATAGAGCCGTTTTTGAGATAAATAAGATTATGCATTACGGGAGTATGGGGGGGTACCGTTAGTTTTGGAGCTAAGAAAAAAATTTCAATTTCTCCTCTAGGGAATCACCGAAGACCCTAAAGTACCTACCGAGTTTGAAGAAAATAGGTGCAGTGGCTTCGGCTGTAGATCGAGGTACACACATACAGACATACGAACATACAGACATACAGACAGACAGACGGAACTATCGGACCCACTTTATTCGTGTTCGCTATTATCGTAATGTCAACTTCGATCAAAATCTCAAGTTCGATTTCTTTCCCAAATGCAGAACTTGCCCTGTAGTACCTATATCGCAAGTAAAAATGGGGAAAAGTAAAATAAAAAATATATCTACCAAGTTTAAAGAAAATCGGCCGAGCCGTAAGCTGTAGTCGAACAGATAGACATACAGAAAGAATTGCCAGGCCTAATTGTGTGTCTTGTCTTTCATCGTAATGTCAAATCTGATCTAAATCTTGAGTTCGATTTTTTTTTACGAATGCATAACTTGCCATTCTATGTGCATTAGTGTAACCATTTTCGGAAAAAAGTCGAAGTAAATTTGAAGTAAAAAGTGAAGTAAATTGAAAAATCGAAGTAGATTTTAAAATGCCTTTTTACTTGCATTTAGAAAAAAAATTAACTGGAAAAAGTGGCAACTCCGTCTGTCAGCCATTAAGAAATATCTTATTTATTTCGAAAACGGTTCTTAATGATTTTGATAAAAAAGAATTATGTGTAGACTATAGCAAAAGGTGGTCTACATTTTGGTCAAAAAAATGTTAATTTTTATTGATTATCGATTTTCTCATTTGCGACACTATCGATTTAAATTAAAATTTTAATGCAGCAGCTTCTTTGATTTTGAAATATTATTGTATACAAAAAAATTGTTTCTTAAATGTAATTACTGAATATACTTACAATAAGTCCAGTCAAATTAAATTAATTAATTCGAAATATCTAAAAAAAATATTGCGTCGAATTTTTTTTCTTGTTTCTTAAAGAATACCCATTGGAGAGTGTAAATCCAAAAAGTTCGAACAAAAAGCGCCCAAGCGTTGTCCGCCATTTTAAAAAAGGCTTTGGAAAGCGTGAACTCGATTTTCTCGGCTCCTATCATATATAGAGCTGTATTTTTTTTGTAGGTTTGTACGTTAAAATATCTTCTTTAACTTTTGCTGAGAAAAAAATTTGAAACCTCTTTAAAAAACAAGTTATCGACGAAAAACTGTCGAGATTTTGAAGTAAAAAATGGTTTTTAAAGTTTATCTCGACTTATGTTCATCTGATCGAAAAAATACTTAAGTTGTTTTTTATAGATCACTTTATTTCCTATGTTTTGGTATATTTAAATTTTCTGTGCGACAAAAACTGTAGGTAATATAACCTGTCAAAATGGCCAATATCCTGCGAAAATTAAAAAAAAAAAGGAATTTACTCACGTTTGAAAATTTTCAAATTTGATTATTATTTGATTCCATGCAAGAATGTTCCTTCCTTGCAAAATTTACTTGACGATGAAGACCCATGTGAAGACTTTTCCTCACCTGAAAACATTGAAGCAGTACTAACAACGTTAATATTATGATCATTGATGTTCGCACGCCTAGCCCAAAAAAAGGAGATAAGAACGACATAAAAAAACTATGCCACATTGAGCTATCGATAGGCTGATATAGAAACGAAAACGTTCAGATGAACATGAGGCGAGATAAACTTTAAAAACCATTTTTTACTTCAAAATCTCGACAGTTTTTCGTCGATAACTTTTTTTTGGAAAGAGGTTTCAAATTTTTTTCTCAGCAAAATTTAAAGAAGATATTTTAACGTACAAAACTACAAAAAAAATACAGCTCTATATATGATAGGAGCCGAGAAAATCGAGTTCACGCTTTACAAAGCCTTTTTTAAAATGGCGGATAACGCATGGGTGTTTTTTGTTCGAACTTTTTGGATTTACACTCTCCAATGAGTACTCTATAAGAAACAAAAAAAAAAAATCGACGCAGTATTTTTTGTAGATATAAAATACTAATTTGACTGGAGTAAATGGTCATTTCTTTTTACTTGCGATATAGGCACTATAGGGCAAGTTCTGCATTTGGAAAAAAATCGAACTCGAGATTTTGATCAAAGTTGACATTACGATGATAGCGAAGACGAAAAAAGTGGGTCCGACAATTCCGTCTGTCTGTCTGTATGTCTGTATGTCTGTATGTCTGTATACCTCGAACTACAGCCTAAACTACCGGAGATATTTTCTTCAAACTCGGTAGTTAAGGGTCTTCGGTGATTCCCTAGAGGAGAAATTGAAATTTTTTTTTTAGCTCCAAAACTAAGGGTACCCCCCATACACCCGTAATGCAAAATCTTATTTATCTCGAAAACGGCTCTAACGATTTTGATAAAAAAAAAATTAGGTGTGATATTATGGACATGGACTACATTTTGGTCAACAAAAATTTTGGGGCAAAATGTTATTAGGGGTACCTGCCATAGACCCGTGTTTTTGATTTTCGACTTTCTCATTAACGGCTCTAAGGATTTTAACCCAAAATTTTTAGCCGGAGTCCCCTTAAGTTTAAAATAATATTGTATATAGAAATATTCGAAAAAATATTTGTTGGGTTTTTTTGAAAAATTTTTTTTTTGAAAAATTTTTTTTTTGAAAAATCAATATCTTCAAAACCTATGACCGATTATTTTTTTAAATTATTTCCTCAAATCAATACATATTATTAAATACTAAAAATTCGCATCCCACATTTTTTTCTTGAAAAATTTTAGAGAAATTTCTTATATAAAAAATTTATTCAATAATAAAATGATTTTTTAAGGCTTATTTGCATAAATTCATACTTTTCCGGAAACCAGACGGTAATTTTATGCATTTGAACATTATTATCTCATTAAATCCATGTTTTATATTTATAAAATGTATCTTAAATTCCAAAGTACTTTTACATAAGAGCAAGTTCGTGCGATCCAGTCGTGCATTTTATTTTTTTTTTCATTTTAAAGAAATTTTGTATAAACAGAATTATAATATTGAAACTACTATAATTTAATTTTAAAAAACCAACATAAACGCAAGCGAAATTTTCATTAGATTCGTGTACAAATGAGTGTAGTGAGTTTCATAAAGTTTTTTTAAAATCATGTGTGTATTTGTATTTTATTAATAAAATACAAATGAGATAAATAAGAAGTAGATTTTGGCTTTTTTTGTAAAATTAAAGTACATACATAGATTGAAACAGAGATTTTTAAAATAAAGTAGATTTCAGTATTTTTCTGATGGTGCGAAGTAGAAAATAGATCTTTTTTTTTAAAGAAAAAAGTAGATCTACTTCAATTGAAGTAAAGTGGTACCACTGATGTGCATTCAATACCTACATATATGTTGCAAGTAAAAATTATTCAGCACATTTTAGGAGAATAATATGAATGTTATAACTTCATGTTGTCTTTGTCTATCCTCTTTGACGTTGTTTATCCAAATGCTGTGCTGACGGTTGCCACTGGCCAACAAAATTGAAGACGAAAAGTTATCAAACCAAAGAAAAAGTTTCTAACCAATTATTACTATTTCTGGTTGAGAGTCTTTTCGAGAACTTTTCTCACAAGAAACCTTTAAAAATATTAATCTTATTTCTGCAAATGAATGTATATATGTATAATATTATAAGCCAAACCCACATCTACTTTTCATAGAAAAAGAAATCATTAACAGAAAAAAACAAAAAAATTACAGGTTTACCATCTGTCCAAAGAAGTAAATGAGTGCATTCAGTAATCAGTGAATCTGCAAAGCATCATTTACACAGAACTGAAATAAGATTTTATAGTGGATACCTGCCTTTTATGGCTTTACCCCACTACTTAACCTCAAGCACTGACGGCCCAGGACAGGGTCCCAGTTGCTTTTTATCTGGATGAAAGGAAGCCTTCCAGCCTCGTGCAATACTATATTCCTAGACAAACTTTTCTCCACATCGCTCGCAGATGCTTCACCGTTGGTCTTGTCTTCGGAGTACGAGTCAGGCATCTCCATCAGGCTGTTGCAAATTTGCACTGTGTAGGCAGTTCCTTTGGTACGGATCTAATTGTTTTATCTATCTATTGCAACATCTGCTACAATAGCCAATCACGTATGTTGATTGGTTAACCACAGCCACCTCGAGCTCTCTTTACAGAGGGCCTTCCCAGTGACAGTGATTCCATGGTCCTTACTCCATGGGGGCTATAATTAGCGGGGGATTCAGCAATCACTGTCCCCGAGGTACCCAATTAGGGTATTAATTAGTTTATAGATATGCAGGCGAATCTATAAACAAATCTTAAAGGTTTCTTAACTTTAAAATACATCTAAGCAGCTCTTAAGTATGAAATCGGTATCTATAATCAATTTTCACATTTAAGTAACGTTACTTAAGGGTAGGTGTCCATTGAAAAAATAGGTTAGACTTTTGCGTTAAGCTGTATAACTTCCACAATTTTACGAATATTTCAATGAAATAAACGGTCATCGTTTAGAAAAATGTTAATCAAAATACTTTTGCAGTTTTGCAAAAATATAAAAAAATTGTGTGCCCAGAAACTGCCACACAAGTGGAAAAATCATACATTTTAGTAAGGTCCTTATTCAAATGATAGGGAAATTCCGAAAATATTACTTTTTTATTTTTTTTATATTTTTTTTATAGAAACAACATATTCCTAAATCACGTATCGGTCTTCTTTTTTTATTCTGTTGTATTATTTATTCAAAAAAAAAAATATACAAAACTATGAAAAACGAAGGAAATTTGCATAGTGGTATGAATGCTCTACTGGATAAAACTTCATAAGTATAAAAGATAACGAAGTAAAATTCACTCTTATACAAAGCCAATAAGTATGTGCAATTACGTTAATATGTTTTTTATTTTTTTTTTTTATTTTTACAGTAACTTTTTACTAACAAAAGTAAAAAAATATACATTTTTTTACAAATATTTTGTTCTCTACCCTGGGAAATTGAGAGTTATATTTTTTAATTTTTGGAAATGATTTTTTAATCAAAGATTTATATTCCCTGAACAGCGTATCGGTCTTATAAATTTAATAAAACTCATCTAAAGTTCATAAAAATGCAATTCAATATGACAGTATTTGTAATGCATTTGCAAGAAAAGTATTGATAATACAGTTCTCACATATTTTTTTTATTTTTGTTTGATATTTTATTTACTAAATTCAAAAATACAAAATACTTTTTTCACTCAATATTTATTTAATTTTATTTTTATAAAAGAAATCTGTTTTGCATTTTTTAACAAAAAGTTCCTTTGCACACGCACACAAGTAAGTTTTCAGTTCACAAGAATGCCACTGCAATATCAGCGCTTTGAAAGAGAAGGTTTCGTATTCTCTGTGCAAAAGAATTTTGTCCGCCCATCCGCTCTCTTGATTCTTTTTTTTTTTTTGTCTGGGCTCATTTAGTTTTTTATTCTTGTTTATGACTTGTCATCTTGCATCTCGTTTGTAATACGTTTGTAAAACAGAAAAAATAAACAAAAAAACTGTAAGAAATGATTGTTTTTAGTAGGTATATGATGCAATGACCATTCCATAAGTAGGTATTACACAAATTCGCTGTCATAAATTTTGTTTTTCTGTATTTTTTTATTTGCGATCTATCATCACTTCTACTGTTTTTTTTTTTTGTTTCTTCTATGGAAAGCCATTTTAGGTACACACATAGTAATAAATTGCGATGCATAGTGATCTTCATTTTTTTTTTGTCAAAGGGTGTGTAGATGATGGAAGAAATGAAATTTGCGATGTTGTGTATAGAATAAGATACATACATATGCATATAAAAATATACAATAGATTTTGTGTTGTTTTTTTTTCCGATAGGTAGGTTCATAGGTAATGTAGAGGTGCAACGCCGTGATTTGATTTGGTATCGTAAGGATTGTTTTATTTTAATTTTGCGTAGTTTCACTGTAAGCGAATACGCAAAAACCGAGGGATATGGCAAGTGGAAGGCGCCAAAATATTATGTATGCAGGTATCTATTAATCTAAATACCTATGTACATATTTATATAAATAAGTTCAGAAGGAAAATTCGATTACATTTTGTTTGGTGGTGACGTATTCCACTGGTAGAAGAATGGTGAAATTGGGAGGTATGTCAAAGTATGTAGAAAGAATATGGGAAGTGCGCTTCTTTTATGTATTTTTGTTGGTTTTACATAGGAAGAGTTGTCTCCTTTATTTCAATATGTCATGGTGATAGATAATACTCTTGTTACTGTTATTTTCTGTTGTGTTTTTATTGTGAAAATCTATTTTGTACATACCTATAAATATTTTTTTGCAACAACCTAGCTGCAAAGATATAATGCCTCCAAGAACAAACAAAGGAAACAAAAAACCCAAGGAAAAAAATTGATAAAAAGTAGGCAAATAGAAAATACATACATATGTAATACCTACTTCGTTTTCATTAGGCCACATGATGTAATTTCGTTGATAATTTCGAAATGAGATAATTTTTAACAAAGGACAATAGGCAAGTCTGGCCCAGTTCTAATAAGAACGACCTTTATATAATATACATAACATATGTATGTTCATATATTCATTATCACTTAGTTTTTAATTTGTAAAAAAAAAAAAACAATTATTAGTTTTCCAATAATGTTGTTGATGTCAAAATTAAAAAATGATATAAAAATAAGAGCACATTTTTTGTTTTTTTTTTCGATGAAGATTTTGAAAAACCAATATTAAGTTCGTTTTTATTAAAGCTTAGCCGGTTATTTCTACATATCTGCCCATCAACATTTTTTTCTAACACGTTTTACTTACGACCACCAATTGTTACGTTGGTAGTTGACAAATTGTGAATAATTTCGAAATTACTTAATGAAATTGGTTTTTTTGTTTTTTGAATGAGATCAGTTTTTATATAAAATGCATTTTTAGTTTTTCCTTAATAAAATAGAAGCTTAAGATTAGTATAGTAGTATACAAAGTAAAATTAAAATACAATGATGTTACTCGTATTGGAAATAAAATTGACAAACTTTTTCTTCAAAATTTGTTTCAGCTAATGGGAACCAGTGACACCATTTTACTTCAATTCTAGTATATCTACTTTTTTTTTCAAATATTTAAAATCTACTTCTTACTTCGCACTATCAGCAAAATACTGAAATCTTCCTCATTTTAAAAATCTCTGTTTTAACCTACTTCAATTTTACAAAAAAAAAGTCCAAAACTACTTCTTTTTCTCTATTTCACTCTAGGTAGTATTTTTTTTTATATTAAACGCGCACTCAAGGGGTTATGAATACCATTAAAATGTTAAACACAGTGCAAGAAATTAGGAAAGTAGGACAGGATGAGAAAGGAAATACCGATACACATTGGTTTTTAATGTCTGCACATTACAATGAGTGAGAAATATTGAGCCGGGTAAAGCATTCCATATTCGTTTAGTGCGGCTAAAAAAAGAATCACTGTACTTGACAGTACGTCCGAAATAGGGCCCAAGGGTAAAATGATGAGCAGTCCTAGAAGTACGGGTATTACGGTTGAATTGTTTGAGGGGGAGAACGCAACTGGCCAATTATGTATCTCCATAAATTGTTTCAAAGAATCCATTATCTATAACAAATTTATTCATGTTTTCAAAACTGCCCAATTTACCTTTTATGTTGTCAATTTTAACATGTAAATTAGTGGTCAAAGACGGAACCACTTTTTAATCTGAGGCTATATTATTTTGCACTTATTAATTTTATTGAATCATAAATAACCTCAAGACAATGAAGCCCTTTAAAAAAAAAATTAAAATGTTTGACTATGGATATTTCTCATTTTTAGAAACTCAGAAACAAGAAAAAGAAATATTTAAAACGCTTTTGGTTTCATCCCAATACGATCATTTTTCGCAGAGTCACAGCCCTTTGAAAAAGATTCAAAAGAACATTTTTATAGGTATAAGTACATATTTACCATTATTATTTTTGAAAGTGTATTAATTTACTTGGGCTAGGAAATTTAATAATTTTTTTAGTTGAGCAATTTTTGAATTGTGAACTGTTTCCTAAAATTAATTGTCTACATTAAAAATAAATTATAAATATCCTAAAGTCTAAATCTCTTTTCCCTTTTCTTTATTTTTTAAAATATCCTTAAAAGTAAAAGTCCTAGAACCAACAGATTAACCTTGTATAAATACGCAAAGAATAAAAACGCTATCTACCTACATAAATGCGAAAAGTTTCAATTCACCTGCAACCAAAAATAAAACAGAAAACAAACCGTCTATTATTGTGTCTAATTGTGAGCGCTGAATGCAAAAAACTCAATTTCCCTTTCCTAAACCTCAAACAATCACGATTCACGAAAAATTATTTTTTCTACCCAAAATACAAAAGGAAAAAAAAACTTTCATTTATCTTTTGCGCAATCCGAGTCAATTCACAATCAAATGCTTGTGCGCTGCCTGCGCGGCTTGCCAGCTTGCCACTCGTGCCTTGTTCCCGTTTTCTGCTATTTTTTTTTTTTTGATATTCTATTCTATCTTCCTCTATCTCTATGCGTGATGCGAAAAAAAGAGGTATCCTGAAGAGACGAGACGAGGTAAATTTATTTTCTTAACACAAAAATTCTTAACTAAGAGAGCCATATTTGTACACCAATACATGTACACGTTTTTACATGAGATTTGAGTTTGCTTCTGGGGTAGACCTACCCTTAAAGGCCTCGTAACTTAAACGCC
>CAWVOZ010000018.1:0-27618 GCA_963931855.1 Philhelius festivus
TATTTTGTTAAGTGTGTACGGGAGAAATCAGTAGTTCCCGGGCTAATGTTAAGAAAGTTCCACTGATGAAGCACTGAAAGGCAACAACTTCTTGCAAGAAGAAACCAAAGGACATTCTTCCATTTGATGATGTAGCAGATGCTTATTAGAAGTTATGCATGTTGTTGCAACTCTGGAGAAGGAAAAGTTAGACGAAGCAATCTCCAATCTCTTAGCTTTTCATTGAACAGGAAGGGGGAGAGTGTGATAACCTTGATGGTTTGGGGCAATTTGGTGGGCCCAATTTTCTCAAACTACTGGCGTGGAGATTAACTGGTACGTACTTGGGCTTTCTTCTGTGCTGCTGTGTATGGTTGGACTATTGGTACTCCACTTTTTTGTTGCTCTATATTGCATCTCTCTACTACGGCAGGAGACAAACACCTTCCGTTGCTTTGTTGTGTCTAATGTCTATGCTTGGCGATGGTGATGGGACATGGAAGACATGCAGAGGATGTTGGTAGTCTCTATACTAAGAGTTATTTGAATCTGGAGAGGTTGTGGGGGATTTACTTGAAGGTGAGGGAGATAACAGTGAGGAGGCAAGCAAGGATAAAATAATTAATGAGAAAGGGTTGGGTCTTTTTAAAAGGGGCGTGGTGGAGAGTATATAGTTAGATTTGCGTTTCATTGGGGTGGGAGTGGTTGGCCAATAAAATTTGCATTGGTTTTCAAAGAAAACGCGATGGAGAATATTATAACTAATTCTGATTCTTCATCTCCAAAAGCCCCCTAATTGGACGAGAATATTTATAACTAAAATGCATTTTAACAATACAATCCTTTAACTAAGCTGGTTGTCTTTTTTTATAAATGGTAAGGTTAAGACTGTCATAATACGTCACTTGACATCCCAACTAGGTTGGCACCTCAAGGAGCATCTTTCTTTGAGTCAGCTCCTCAAATTTATTAATAAAAGAAAATGAAATAATTGTTAAAAGAGTCTCTAGGATTAGAACAGGCACCAATCCTAGTATTTAATCATATATTCTAGTAAACCATACAAATTCCTACTGTAAGTTACCAAAGCTTTATCGGGGACACCATACCACCATGTGAAATCAAAAAGAGAAAACCCCATCTCTGCTATACAATCCACTACCGTATTACTGTAACACCCACAAAATCTGTGCCAGTGGCCAACCGACTCATGGAGGCGTTATATAAATTCTTATGTCAACTATAGACCATCGAATCATATAACTCAAATAGTGGTTACATCATACTCACAGGCTCAAAAGAACTAGCATGATTTAAAGATATTTTAATGTTAAACCGGTAGATGCAACCAAAACATGCTGACAAAGCAAACTAGCACCAGGTCTACAAGGGTCCAAAAATAACTGTACAAGGCTTAAAGGCCACAGAACTTGGGACACAGCCCAAAAACTATATAGGTGCAACTATGCTCTACAAAAGCAAAAGGACACACAACAGGAAGCGGTTAAGCCTTACGTTGATCCACTTAATGTCTAATACCTGCATAAATAAATACATGGGGGGATTAGGATAAACCTCGCAAGTCAACCAACATGTGAGCTGGATTCCCCAAACCGGGTCCGGATATAAAAGCCAATAACACTCAGTAGATCATACCATACAAGATACTGGGAATAAACTATATAGAGAAAACCATCCTGTAATAACCATCGGTGAATAAACCTCCCAAATTGCGCATGATTGGGAGAGTATCTCTATCCCAAACTTATGCTCAATACCAGAGACAACCTCAATCCCTAATGCATGTATTAAGAAATGGAAACTACCACTATCTGTCATCGTGCATAAACAATAAGCCTGCATTAATCCCTAATGTAGTAAAATACCCGTATATGAGGGAATTAGTCCTAATCCCAAAATATACAAATACGTGGGGAGGATACCTCATCCCAAACGTCCAGGAGACTACTTCAATCCTTGGGGAATAAATCTCTCGCCCAATCAATATATCTCAGAAACAATTAGTATTTCGGTATGTCCGGGAGACTACTTCAATCCCTAGGGGATAAATCTCACACCCAATCAATATATCTCGGAAGCAATCCGCATTCTGGTATGTCCGGGAGACTACTTCAATCCCTGGGGGATAAATCTCTCACTTCTAGAGAGTATACCCTCAACCCTACTATTCTACGAGGAATATACAACACTCTACTCAAGAAATAGTAAATAACATGGAGGAAGACTTGCCTGGAATTAGGTATCTGTGGCTCAAACCGCACTTCTCAGACTTCCTGGACTAGCTACGCTCTCCCGATCCCGCCAAACTCAAATCCGCTGGCACGGAAGCGTTTCTCTCATCGCGTAGATGAGAAACAAGTCCTTGTAGGGTATGTTCTGCTAACCCGATGAAAAGTTATGAAGATTAGAAGCCAAAGAGTAAAAAAGGCAATAATCACGCTTTATGAGGCTTACTGTCACTCGCAATGAAATTCTGACTCCGCCACGCGAATCCTCGCAGACAACTAGGTCGGATAGTCTACTCAAATGTCCAGATCCGAGGTCGGAAGCTCAAGATCTCTTTTCCACTTCTTTCCTCTTTTTTCGTGCTAGAGGGTTCCAAAAATCCGGAAAATATCAAATCACTGCCCCAAGTCTGGTTTTTTTTTATTTCTGTGAACAGTGCCCGTCTCGCAATGTTCCCATATCGTCTCACGCCCGTTAAGGGCTCGTCTTGCGAGACAATCCTGGTGAATAATTCTCCATTATCTAGCAATTGGCCCCTGTGTCTCGCAAAGGCCATATTTTGTCTTGCGAGACGGGCTGCTAAAAAACTTCCACAACAAGCTCCCATGCCTTGTGGGGCCCACCAAACATCTCCAAACCTCCATGAGCACCTTCTAAACCATATAGGTTACCTCTCGGGCAAGTTTGGCCAAAACCCAATCCTCCGGGGATCCCGAACCTATGTGGGTCCCAAACGGCCCAAATGTATCCGCTGGAGCAAAACTCAAATGGCTAAGCCAAATAAGACGAAACTTTGGGGATCGTCTAACAATGTCCCTAGGCAAGTGTGGGTACCAAAATCGGGGCCTCGGCACTACTCTAAATGCCCCAACCCGATCGACTCCCAAACGGGCATAATAAGCCCTCGAGGGGTCCAAAATGAGTCATACTAACTATACACTCCCAGCTTTTTACCAAAAGCCATATAATAGCTCAACGGTTGCTCCTATGACACCAAAAACTAGGGAGACGCCTCACATGGCACATCTCAACCCTTGGCATCACTCGGGTGCCAAAACCAAAACCTCTTGAAAGAGATAAAGCCCGAGGAAATTCACTCAGGGAACAACCACGGCACTATCTACAGGTCAACTACTTAACTGTATTATGATAATATCATGCATGGGCCATGTCATCATAATCGATATATATATATATAGTGCCACAACACAACCAGATGCAGTAATAAAATGAAAAAAAATTACCTCCAGAAATACTAGGTATTATTAGGTGTAACTGAGTGAGGCCGCCTTTGAGATATATATTGATAGAGATATATATTTATATTCCTACTCAGTATGTTGCATCATGAATTTGATGGTTTATAGCTATGTGTTAATTCTAGATCTGCTTAATGCAGATAAATCCTCCTAGATTGCTAGATGAGGAGCCTGGTACTGCTAGGGTACCAGGGGAGCAGGAGAGAGGTGATAGAAGTGGAGATCCACCAGTAGTTCAGCAGCCCCCTCAGGAGATGCCTGCGTGGATGAGGCCGTTCATGGTTCAGATGTATACTTTATCTGTATAGGTAGGGGAGCTACAGGTAGAGAGAGCTGTCAGAGCAGAGCAGGGTGTTAGAGGGTTTGCCCCCGCACCACAGCCAGTTGTTTAGGGGCAGCAGGTTGTCCAGGCTAGAGCAGGCTCAGGTCCAGGGTCCCGTTCACTTGCCTCAGGGGGGCTGGATTATGTTACTGGACAGGTTTATGAAATTGAGGACTCCTATCTTCAAGGGAGAGACAGATGGTACTACAGCTGCCCTTTGGAAGGAGGGAGTCAGGCGCAGAGCCCTATCTTTGGGGGCAGATCATATACAGTTGCAGAGGCTTGCTTTGTTCACTCTTGAGGACCACGTTGTTAGGTGGTGGGATGCTCTTTGGTTAGATGAGAGGAAGCTCACTACTTCCTGGAACGAGTTTGAGGCAGCCTTTGACCGTCGGTTCTTGTCTGAGGCAGTGAAGTCTATGAGACGGTCGGAGTTCTATTCTTTGAGGCAGGGAGAGCTGTTGGTAGCTGACTTTGAGAGACGTTTTGTCTCATTGTCTAATTTTATCCTAAGAAACCAACTTTTAGAGGGAGAGAAATTGAGGCCCTTTGAGGAGGCCTTGATTCCCAAATACTGGGATCAGGTGTTGGTTCAGATGAGACACACTTTCAGAGAGGTTGTAGATGCATCTTTGATTGCCGAGAGAAACTACCTGATTTTACAGTGAGGGACACAGGCTAAGTCCCAGACTCCTGCTTTTGTACAGTAGAGTGGTGGCCCCAGTGCTAGTAGTCCCCAGTTTCAGCGAGGTCAGTCTACGGAGAGCCAGAGACAGTTTCAGTCTCGGAGAAGTAGTGGTGGTAGTGGCCAGAGGTACAGAGATACCAGAGACCAAAGTCAGCGGCCCACTAGTAGGAGGAGACAGGCACTAAAGATAGCACTGACAGAGGATCCGAATGCCCTTTTTAGTGTGGTGAGTCTAGACACATGAAGAGGAACTGCCCCCAGCTTGCCAGGTAG
Source organism: Philhelius festivus (assembly GCA_963931855.1). Taxonomy (NCBI): domain Eukaryota; kingdom Metazoa; phylum Arthropoda; class Insecta; order Diptera; family Syrphidae; genus Philhelius; species Philhelius festivus. The sequence continues at coordinate 4,769 of CAWVOZ010000018.1, forward strand.
TAACAGCAGAGACCCCGTAGTCAGGATTTTCAGGGCCAGCGGAGAGAGGGTCAAAGAGAGACCCAGAGAGAGGGCCAGGGAGGTAGGAGGGACGGGCAGCGGTTTCAACCCCGTAGTGGAAGGCAGGTCACCAGCCCCAACCTGTGCCGGTCTAGGGACAGGCTTATACTGTACTTGACCAGGCAGGGCCAGTACAGCACTACCAGTACCCTCCCGTAGTTTCCCCTCAGCCTCAGTATTTGCACAATTGCCACCTGTACCGAGGAATTCTTATACCACTTTGCCTTAGGACCCAGGCGTAGCAAGTGCAGTTGTGGAAGGTACTTTTTTTATTAATGATTATTTGGCTCATATGTTATATGATTCTGGTGCCTCTCATTCTTTTATTGACAAGATCTAGTATCTATTCTCGATCTTGAGCCCGTAGAGCTCCAGAGACCTCCTGAGATTTCTTCCCTTGTAGGTAGAGCCGTCGTTTTGAGATGGGTATTCTGAGGTATTCAGGTCCGGTTAGATAACCTATAGGTTTTTGTTGACCTAGTTGTTTTGCCCATGCACGATTTTGATGTGATTCTTGGCATGGATTGGTTGTCGACTCTTCGAGTCCATATAGATTGTTTTGCCAAGACGGTGACTTTTCAGTTACCAGGGCAGAGGTCAGTGACCGTTGCGATGGTCAAGGGGAATGTTTCTGCTGAGTCTTTTCTTGCTCATGTAAACCTGGTAGAGTTAGAATGGGAGATTAGTATGGTGCCGATGGTGGCAGGGTTTACCGATGTTTTTGAGGAAGTACTGGGTTTACCGCCAGTGAGGGAGCTGGAGTTTAGCATTGAGTTGTTACCGGGCATAGTACCGATTCACCGATCCCCGTATCGGATGTCCTTTTCTGAGAAGGAAGAGTTAAGGAGCCAGCTTTATGATCTTTTTATCCCGTGGTTTTATCCGTAGGAGTTGGTCCCCTAGGGAGCTCCTGTCCTTTTCGTGATGAAAAAGGACGGCACACAAAGATTGTGTATTGAATATCGGGAGTTGAATAAGAGAACAGAGAGAAACCATTACCCATTGACCAAGATATATGATTTGTTTAATCAGTTGAGAAGGGCAAAGTGGTTTTCTAAGATTGATCTGTGGTCAGGATACCTTCAGTTGAGAGTGCGGGAGTCTGATATTCCCAAGACTGCTTTTATGACTAGATATGGATATTTTCAGTCCATGGCTATGCCTTTTGGATTGACGAACGCCCCATCTATATTCATGGATTTGATGAATAGGGTGTTTCAGCTGTATTTGGATCGTTTTGTGATTGTATTTATAGATGATATTCTGGTATATTTAAAGACAGAGGAAGAGCATGCACGGCATTTGAGGATCGTCCTACAGACTCTGAGAGAGCAGCAGTTGTATGCCAAGTTCTTGAAGTGTGACTTCTGGAGTCAGGAAGTCAAGTTTTTAGGGCATGTGATATCAGCTGATGGAGTGGCAGTGGATCCTGCAAAGATTGAGGCTATTCTAGATTGGCAGCCTCCTACTACAGTTTCTGAGATACGGAGTTTTTTGGGTTTGGCCTATTATTATCAGCGGTTTATTCTAATTTTTCTAGGATTGTAGCTCCTTTGACCCGTTTGACACGGAAAGAGATTTCTTTTGTTTGGGATTCTAGCTGTCAGGCAGCATTTGATACGTTGAAGCAGCATTTGACGATAGCTCCAGTTTTGATTATCCCCAGAGGAGATTGGTTGTTTGTAGTATACACCGATACTTCATTGCTTGGATTGGGAGGAGTTTTGATGTAGGAGCGTCATGTGGTGGCATATGCATCTCGTCAGCTAAAGATGCATGAGTGTAATTATCCCAATCATGATTTGGAACTAGCTGCGGTGGTTTTCGCTCTGAAGATTTGGAGACTATCTGTACGGTGTCCCATTTGAGCTGTTTATAGACCATCGGAGCTTGGAGTATTTGTTTTCTCAGCAAGATTTGAATATGAGGTAGAGGAGATGGCTGGAGTTGCTAAAAGATTATGATTTTACACCTCAGTATCACGCTGGTAGAGCCAATGTAGTGGTTGATGCGTTGAGCAGGAAGCCTTCTGCAAAGAGGATGTAGAAGAAAGCCAGGAAATCTACGGCAAGCTTGTAGTTTTGAGATGCTCCTGGTGGAAATTGCTTTGCGATTTGTCAGATTTTGATATCTCTTCGAGTGCTAGTGGCTATTGTGGTATTTTGTGTAATACTCATCTTCAGAGTCCTCTGAGAGAGAGGATTGTTTAGGCACAGTCAGGTGATACTGGATACAAGCCAGAGTTGTTGAGATTACTCATGGTGCTAGTGTGACCCCTGAGTGGTATGTGGCCCCAGACAGTGGTCTACGTCTGCGAGGCAAGTTGGTTGTCCCAGATATTGATGGTTTACGGACAGAGATTTTGGACGAGGCTCATAAGTCTTGGTATTCAGTTCATCCTGGTGAAACCAAGATGGGGCATGACTTGAAACGTCAGTTTTGGTGGAGAAAGATACAGAAGGATGTATCCGTATATGTTTCTCGGTGTCTCGCCTGTCAACAGGTGAAGTTTAAGCATAGGAAGCCAACCGGGCTTCTTTAACCCCTTGTGATTCCCGAGTGGAAATGGGAGATGATCTCCATGGACTTTGTTAAGGGCTTACCATTGACTTGCCAGAAGCATGATTCCATTTGGGTTATTGTGGACCGGCTGACTAAATCAACTCATTTTCTGCCTGTGAGGTCTACTTTCACAGTAGAGGACCTGGCGAGAGTGTATATCTATGAGATAGTGAAGTTGCACGGTACGCCTTGTGATATTATTTCAGATAGAGGCAGTCAGTTCACCTCTCACTTTTGGAGAGCTTTACAGAAAGGTCTCGGTACTAGACTCAGTTTGAGTTCGGCCTATCACCCACAGACGGATGGCCAAACATAGAGGGTAAACCATATTTTAGAGGATCTATTGCGTGCCTGTGTTTTGGACTTTGGTGGTAGCTGGGAGAGTATTTGCCTCTTATAGAGTTTTCATATAATAATAGCTATCAGTCCAGTATTGGTATGGCACCTTTTGAGGCCTAGTAGTGTCATCCTTGTAGATCCCCTCTGTGCTAGACCAAGGCCGGTGATCCCATTTTACTTGGACTTGACTTGATCAGGCAGACTTCAAAAGTAGTTAAGGTAGTGCGTGGCACTATCTGTGCTACACAGAGCCATCAAAAGAGCTACGCTGACAGGAGGCTGAGACCGTTAGAGTTTCAGGTTGGAGACATGGTTTTTCTCTGGGTATCCCCTACTAAAGGGGTACGCAGATTTGGCAAACAGGGCAAGTTAGCTCTGAGATTTATTGGTCCCTTTAAGATTCTGTAGAGGGTGGGCAGTGTAGCCTACCGGTTAGATTTACCAGACCAGTTGTCAGGTGTGCACCCTATATTCCATGTTTCTATGCTGAGGAAACATGTGAGGACTGAGGACCAGGCTGCAGTTGTTGACATATTGGGCCTTGATATTTGCCCTGGTGTGACTATCCCTACTGATCCTATGTGGATTGTTGATATCCAGGAGAAGTCCACGCATAGTCGTGTGATTAGGATTGTGAAAGTCCAATGGAGCAGGAATAGGCAAGATGTCACCTGGGAGCTTGAGGCTGACATGCGCCGGGATTACCCGTAGTTGTTTTTGACCCCAGCTTGAATTCCGAGGATGGAATTCCACTTTATAGGGGAGAGGATGTAATACCCAGTATTTCTGGAGGTAATTTTTTTCATTTTATTACTGCATTTAGTTGTGTTGTGGCACTAATATATATATATATATATATCGATTATGATGACTTGGCCCATGCATGATATTATCATTGTACGATTAATAGTTAACCTGTAGATAGTGCCTTGGTTGTGCCCTGAGTGGATTTCCTCGGGCTTTACTCTTTTAAGAGGTTTTGGTTTTGGCACCCGAGTGATGCCAGGGGTTGAGATGTGCCCTATGAGGCGTCTCCCCAGTTTTCGGTGCTGTAGGAGCGACCATTGAGGTATTATATGGCTTTTTTTTTAAAGCTAGGAGCATAAGTTAGTACGACTCATTTTAGACCCCTTGAGGGCTTCTTATGCCCGTTTGGGAGTCGGATCAGGTTGGGGAATTTAGAGCAGTGTCGAGGCCCCAATTTCGGTACCCACACTTGTCTAGGGACATTGTTAGATGATCCCCAAAGTTTTGTCTTATTTGGCTTAGTCGTTTGAGTTTTGCTCCGGCGAATGCGTTTGGGCCATTTGGGACCCGCGTAGGTTCGGGACCCCCAGAGGATTGCATTTGATCAAACTTGCCCGAGAGGTGCCCCATATGGTTTAGAAGGTGCTCATGGAGGTTTGGTGATGACCACAAGGACTGGGAGCTTCCTGTGGGCCTAGGGAAGTTTTTTTAGCCAGCCTCGTCTCGTAAGACGAAATATGGCCTTTGTGAGACGCAGGGTGCCAATTGCGAGATGATAGAGAATTATTCACCAGGCTTGTCTCGCAAGACGAGACCTTAAGGGGTGCGAGACGATATGGGAACATTACAAGACGAGTACTATTAACAGAAATAAAAAAAAGTATAAAAACTAGACTTGGGCAGTGATTTGATATTTTCTGAATTTTTGGAACCCTCTAGAATGAAAAAAAGGAAAGAAGAGGAAAAGAGATCTCGAGCTTCCGACCTCGAATCTGGACATTTAAGTAGCCTATCTGACCCAGTTTTCCATGAGGATTCGCATGGCAGAGTCATAATTTCATTATGTGCGACAGTAAGCCTCGTAAAGTGTGATTCTTGCCTTTTTTACTCTTCAGCTTCTAATCTCCATATCTTTTCATCGAGTTAGCAGAACATTGAAATTCCCAGGGTCCGGAGGGTTTAGAGTTTTTACAGTTCACTGGGGAATTTATTCGAATACCTTGCGGATGGCATAATGCACGTTCTCTATTTTACTTTAATGCATGCACGATTATATCGAAAGCTACTACAATTAATATTATGCAATTATAGGCGGAATTAGCAATCAATAATAAAGTGCGGAAAGTAGAGAACACTCAATTTAACGTGGTTCGGCTCTCAATAGCCTACGTCCACTGCACAATCCACTAGAAATGCGATAACGAGTTCAGAAGGTCACACTTACTAAAATCTATCAACAAGCCCTCCCCCAGCCCTTCGCTCTGCCAGTCGCCGGTCTCGCCTCTGTCCGTCGAAGCTCACGTCAACAAGCCAGGCCCTCGCTCGCAAATCCCCCGCTGGATCAGACGCCAGATGTCGCAAAATGATGCAGATGAGGAATGAATACGGTACAAATCGCTCTTCTTAACCTTGCAATTCTCTACTCTTTTGAGTCCACAAAGGAATAGAGAGAGGCAAGATAGGGAAGAGCCAAAACAAAGGGTTTTCGAAATCAATTTGAAAATCTAGTTTGAAAACCCTTTTTGAAAAGCTCTCCAATCAAAATCAAAGCTTTAAGTAATTGGAGAGCAGAATTGATTCAACAAGATGGTAGTTGATTTGCCAAAGAATCAATTTATGAAAACTAGGTTTTAGGTCTCCAAAAAATGTTTTGCTTGAGAGCTCAGAGAAAACCAAAATCCAAATTAGGTCGCCCAAACTGAACAGAGCACGTATAAAACACACGCAGGCGTTTTAGGACTACGGCTAGGCGTCTACGGCCTAGCCTGGCACGCCTGGCCAGAGACGCCTAGGGTAGCAGGCGTGGTAGGATGGCCAGGGACGCTTGGCGAGACACACCTTGGTCAAATGGAACTCAAGTATTTTAGGAAACTCATTCCAAGCATGGAAGTCCACGCCCATTAAACTCCCTGTCTACTCAAAAAACAAATGGGCGTGGCAAGAGACACTTGGTAGAAGAGGCTAGCCGCACGAAGGCAATTTTGGTGACAGGCGTGCACAGCTGACAGTAAGTGTGCATGGCCTAGCTGTGCATGCCTGGCCAGAAACGCCTAAGGCTAAAAACCTAAAATTTTGAAAAATCATTTTTAATCAAAAAATTCATTTTTCAAGCAATTTGGAACACAGGACATGGCCATAAACGGTGTTTGGACCGACGGTGCCATTGGCGACCTCACCGGGGAGGTCGAACCCCGCCGGGACACCGGGGCCCCAGACCCCCGCCGGCGCTGCACCCGGACCCGCCTGGCGCCTTCGGTGCACCAAAAAGACAAACAAAAAATATGAAATGATATGCATGGTATACGTACCTCATGTTTGATCCAGCGGCTTGAAGAAAGACGGGTAGATGATACGGCTCTGCAGACGACCCTCGTTCTCTCAAGACCAAACCATTCGTGTTTTTGTTAAATACACGACAACTCATAAAGTTGGGACTTTCAATCTCCCCCGTTGTCATAGTATTTAACAAAAACCAAATGGACAGCTTTAGGTCAACCTAGGCTATCCCAGAAATCCTAAAGTATGACCTTCCATATATACAAAGACTGAACAATGAAAAAGTGCATACAACTTCTAGTGGATTGTTCAAACATCTCCTCCAAGCCTCTCCCATACGCCAATTTTCAACGAGACTTGGGAAACAACAGCAGCTTGGAGTCTCGGGAAACAGCAGCTTCGGCTTGTGCTTTGTCCTGCAACCATATACAATACTCACAAGAACAAGCATCAAATACCAAAAAGATAACAAAGATGTACATTAACAAACTCCCCCTTTTGGTACATGCTATGACAATGAGGCAAACGAATGAAAGAAACTACTCCCCCAATATGTAAGCCCTCCCCCATTATCACAGAAGTCAAGCAACCATATACCAATCAAAGAGCATGGAGATCAAGTAAGACAGAGATATATCAATAACAGCAGTCCTACTATGATATCATGTACACTCAGAGAAAACTCCCCCAGAATGGATACCAAGGAGAAAAATCAAGAGAGAGATGCTCGAAACCAAAACAAGTTTCCAGCAGAAAGACAAATAACAATGTTCAACTTAAACCAGTTGCCAAGAAAGCTGAAAACAGATGCAATGCAAAAAATCTTTTCAAAAGATACCAAGTGAGACAACCAAATGAAATCAATTGAATACCAGTTGAAAGATGAGATAACATTTTGAAACGCAAGTATTTACAATGCATTAAAAACATCTATTCTACATGCTCTCTAATTATGGTGCATATGATTTGAGCCAATAAGACAGACCAAGTGGAAAAGAGTGAACATATATCGACATGAAACATATGATTAATCAATTCAGTTCTATATATCGACATACGCAGGCAAAAGGAAGTGCACTCACACAAATTTCTCGTGTTGTGTGTGTAGTACCTTCCATAAGCAAACAATGATCAATCATCAAAGTCTATAATCATCAAAACATTATATCAATCAATGTAGAATTAAAGTCTCAAGAGTTAAAACTAGCATTAAATCTCTTATTAGATTAATCAGACTTTTATCCTTTATTAATGCCCTCAAGATAAATACATCAAGGTGTCTATGTTTTCACCTTTGATGCAAACCTTTATTGGGTTTCATTCATACCCTCAAGATAAATACATCGAGGTGTCTATGTTTTCACCTTTGATGCAAACCTTTATTGGGTTTGTGCCCTTTCGTGAAGATAGTTTTCTACTCACGGGCATCTTTTCAACATATATTCATGAAAAAGGCATATTGAACTCATTCACATTCATAAATATAAAGCATAACCACTATAGAAGATTCTGAAATAACAACGAGTGATTATGGAGCAGAAAAGTGCACTAAAGATAAGACAATTTGGCTTGTGACACTTTTCTTAAGACTGGATACGCAATACGAGAAACAAAATTAGATTAATCATATGAAACGAGTTTCTGACATATCACGTAGATCCAGAAGCAGCATCCTATAGGCTCAAACAAGAAAAAAAGAAAATCTTTTTGTATTTTTCATGATGAGATGCAAAAATAACGCATGATCCTATATGATGCATGAGGTTTTGTGAAACAAAATTAAGCTTTGTTGGCAACCGAGTTCACGTCTACATTTTATTTGCATTTCGTTTTATCAAGGCAAGGAGTGTAGAAATGGAATCTAAGTCACCCTCTCTCAATTTTTCCACAACTTGAACTACCTCTTTCTTTACCCAGATTTGATTAGTTTTCTTGAAACTAGTTTTGGTCTCGGGAAAAGGTTTTGCATTTAAAACCGTGGGTTCAAGGTTCACTACCTCAACAACCTTTTTAGAATTCTTTTTCACATTTTTCTTCTTTTTCTTATGTAAATTCTTCAAAGGTAAACTAGGACCGTGTGTGTATTCTGGACCATACCAATAGAAATTATCCCAACAATCATGATAAGTATGACCAGAGCCTCCACACGTCCAACAAACCGGTGTTTTCCTAGACTTAGGTTTGGTCAGCTTGGTTTTCACAACCTTAGGTCTAGTAGAAACACTCTTAACTTCTTCATTTCTCTTTGTGCTAAGATCAATGACTGGAGGTTTAGTAGCAGGCACAAAGATAGTCTGAGTACTAGGGGAAGAAGTACTCGAAGAAGCAGTAAAGCCAAGTCCCCTATGATCACGAGAAGATTTCCATACACTAAGCATATGATCGAGTTTTACAGTGCTAGGGTGCAGAGATACAAGTTTTTGAGATTCTCCTAGATCCTTCTTGGTGGACTCTAAATCAACCAAGACAGACTCATAGAGACCTGTTAAAATATCAAATTTATCCTGCAAAGTTTTCAACTTCTCATCCAAGACATCTCTATCATCATACAATTTCTTTTCCGTTTCAATAAATCTTTCACATTCCCTTTTGAAATTACATTCAAGAGATTTCAATTCATTAATGCCAACCAAGATTTTCTCATTTAACTCTTTAATCTCAGTATTTAACACAGTTATAATTAAAGATTCGGAGTCTTCACAAGTAGGTTTAATATTAGCATTTTCTTTGAGTTCATCAACCTCAATTTGCAGGTCATTGATTTCTTCAATACCAGCTAGGACCGCAGTCTTGAGGTCAATGTTCTCTTTCTTCAGCTTATTCAAAGCTTCATTAGACTCACTACACACATGATCTTTGAATTCATTTCTAAGATTAATGACAGTGAAGCCAAGATCGACATTTTTAGCATGTTCAAGTTCATACTTGAATTTCCAATCGATCTCAGTCAATTCACCATCAGAATCAAAATATAATGAATCATCTGTGTAAGAGTTAACCATTAGACATTGGGCGACATATGCATTTCCTAGGAAAGTGCAATCCTCGTCATCTCCCGACTCGTAATTCTCATCCCAAGAAATCAAAAAGTTTGAATGGACAGTCTTTTTGGATTCACTTTTCGTGGTACAGTCTCTGGCAATGTGACCTTTTCCACCACATTTGAAGCATTCTATGTTGGACATGTCAAATTTAGGCTTAGGTCTGGGGTCACTCACAGACATGGCTTTAGGTTTATCACTTGATTTTTTAGCCATTTTTGATGAAGATGAAGACCCCTGCTTCATGACGTCTCTCTTTTTAATTCACTTCTTGAGTTGTGTACTCAACAAGGCAATTTCATGATCAACAGAAGTGACATCATCATCTTCATCGTCTGATAATATAACAGAAGCCTTATTTGAAAAATCCATTCGTTTATCTTTCACTTTTGGCTCCTGTATATTCTCATGTGCAACTTCATAGGCACGCAACTTACTGACCAATTGATTTACAGTCAATGTTTTGATGTCAGGTGTGGCCTCAGTTATGGCGTCAATTTTGGAGCCAAATCTCTTTCTAGGTAAGACTCGTAGAATTTTCCTAACTACATCAATATCGGCAAATCTATGACCGATACCAGCAGCTTGGTTCACTATAGTAGCGAGTCTTAAGTAGAAGTCATCGAAAGGCTCACATTCAGTCATTCTCAGTTCTTCAAACCTAGACTGAAACGCTTACACTTGTTGTTCTTTGACAACTTCATCCCCTTCATAGGCTAATCTTAAAGACTCCCCAAGCTTCATGAGCCGTTTTACACGAGCTTATCCGATTAGTTTCATCGTCATCTAAGGCTCGGAAAATGGCATTCAATGCCTTAAAATTGCTTTGAGAAGCAATTTTTTCGGCATCAGAATAATGAGCTCGGGGCTTGGTTCGGACATAGGCCTCAGAGGTTTCATCAGCAGGCACAACAATAGTAGGTGGGGTATATTGAAATTCAATCATACTGTATACATCCTCACCTAGAGCTTGCAAAAAAATAGACATTCTAGTTTTCCAAATAGTGTAATTTTTACCGTTAAATTTTGGAACTTTAGAATATCCCTCATTTCTCTCGGCCATCGTTGCAAAAACTCTAACAACGGATTGATCGCTCAGTGCGTAGAGTTCCCGCTCTGATACCAATTGAAATTCCCAGGGTCAGGAGGGTTTAGAGTTTTTACAGTTCACTGGGGAATTTATTCGAACACCTTACGGATGGCATAATGCACGTTCTCTATTTTACTTTAATGCATGCACGATTATATCGAAAGCTACTACAATTAATATTATGTAATTATAGGCGGAATTAGCAATCAATAATAAAGTGCGGAAAGTAGAGAACACGCAATTTAACGTGGTTCGGCTCTCAATAGCCTACGTCCACGGCACAATCCACTAGAAATACGATAACAAGTTCAGAAGGTCACACTTACTAAAATCTATCAGCAAACCCTCCCCAGCCTTTCGCTCTGCCAGTCGCCGGTCTCGCCTCTGTCCATCGAAGCTCACGTCAACAAGCCAGACCCTCGCTCGCAAATCCCCCGCTGGATCAGACACCAGATGTCGCAAAATGATTCAGATGAGGAATGAATGAATGCGGTACAAATCGCTCTTCTTAACCTTGCAATTCTCTACTCTTTTGAGTCCACAAAGGAATAGAGAGAGGCAAGATAGGGAAGAGCCAAAACAAAGAGTTTTCGAAATCAATTTGAAAATCTAGTTTGAAAACCCTTTTTGAAAAGCTCTCCCAATCAAAATCAAAGCTTTAAGTAATTGGAGAGCAGAATTGATTCAACAAGATGGTAGTTGATTTGCCAAAGAATCAATTCATGAAAACTAGGTTTTAAGTCTCCAAAAAATGTTTTGCTTGAGAGCTCAGAGAAAACCAAAAACCTAAAATCCAAATCAGGTCGCCCAAACTGAACAGAGCGCGTATAAAACGCACGCAGGCATTTTAGGACTACGGCTAGGCGTCTATGGCCTGGCCTAGCCAGAGACGCCTAGGGTGGCGGGCGTGGTAGGATGGCCAGGGACACTTGGCGAGACACGCCTTGGTCAAATGGAACTCAAGCGTTTTAGGAAACTCGTTCCAAGCGTGGCAGGCCATGCCCATTAAACTCCCTGTCTACTCAAAAAACAAATGGGTGTGGCAAGAGACGTTTGGTAGAAGAGGCCAGCCGCACGAAGGCAATTTTGGTGACAGGCGTACACGGTTGACAGTAAGCGTGCATGGCCTGGCCGTGCACACCTGGCCAGAAACGCCTAAGGCTAAAAACCTGAAATTTTGAAAAATCATTTTTAATCAAAAAATTCATTTTTCAAGGAATTTGGAACACAGGACATGGCCATAAATGGCGTTTGGACCGGCGGTGCCACTGGCGACCTCACCGGGGAGGTCGAACCCCGCCGGGACACAGGGGCCCTGGACCCCCGCCGGCGCTGTGCCCGGACCCACCTGGCGCCTTCGGCGCACCAAAAAGACAAACAAGAAATATGAAATGATATGCATGATATACATACCTCATGTTTGATCCAGCGGCTTGAAGAAAGACGGGTAGATGATACGGCTCTACAGACGACCCTCATTCTCTCAAGACCAAACCATTCGTGTTTTTGTTAAATACACGACAACTCATAAAGTTGAGACTTTCAAACATACCTTACCAGGACTTGTTTCTCATCTATGCGACGAGAGCAACGCGCCCATGCTAGCAGATTTGAGTTTGGCGGGACCAGAAGAGCGTAGCGAGTCTTCGAAGCCTCAGAAGTACGGTTTGAGCCACAGATACCTAATTCTAGGAAAGTCTTCCTCCATGTTATTTACTATTTCTTGAGTAGAGTGTTGTATACTCCTTGTAGAATAGTAGGGTTAAGGGTATACTCTCCTGGAGTGAGAAATTTATCCCCCAGGGATTGAAGTAGTCTCTCAGACATACCGGAATACGGATTGCTTTTGAGATATATCGATTGGGTGTGAGATTTATCCCCCAGGGATTGAAGTAGTCTCCCAACATACCGGAATGCGGATTGCTTCCGAGATATATTGATTGGGTGAGAGATTTATTCCCCAGGGATTAAAGTAGTCTCCTGGACATTTGGGATGAGGTATCCTCCCCACGTATTTGTATATTTTAGGATTAGGACTAATTCCCTTATATACGGGTATTTTACTACATTAGGGATTAATGTAGGCTTATTGTTTATGCATGATGGCAGATAGTGGTAGTTTCCATTTCTTAATACATGCATTAGGGATTGAGGTTGTTTCCGGTATTGAGCATGAGTTATGTACAGTTTGGGAGGTTTATTTACCAATGTGTATTACAGGATGGTTTTCTCTGTATAGTTTATTCCCAGTATCTTGCATGGTATGATCTACTGAGTGTTATCGGCTTTTATATCCAGACCCGGTTTGTGGAATCCGGCTCACATGTTGGTTGACTTGCTAGGTTTATCCTAACCCCCTCCCTGTATTTATTTATACAGGTATTAGACACGGAGTGGATCAGCGTAGGGCTTAGTTGCTTCCTGTTGTGTGTCCTTTTGCTTTTGTAGAGCATAGTTACACTTGTATAGTTTTTAGGCTGCAACCCAAGTTCTGTGGCCTTAGAGCCTTGTACAGTTATTTTTAGACCCTTGTAGACCTGGTGCTAGTCTACTTTTGTCAGCATGTTTTGGTTTGCATCTACCGATTTAGCATTAAAATATCTTTAAATCATGCTAGTTCTTTTGAGCCTGTGAGTATGATGTAACCACTGTCTCAATTATATGATTCGATTGTCTATGGTTGGCATAAGAATTTATATAACGCCTCCACGTGTCGGTTGGCCACTGGCACGGATTTTGGGGGTGTTACAATTACCGTCCATATAGATGTGAGTCATCATATATTCCTTTGCTTGCGAAATACTAAGATAATTTTCCTGTTCTCTTTTTATTGGTGTAGTACTCTCATTTTTTGAGCCTGTTTTAAACTTTTATTGTACTCTATTTACATTTGGGTTGGTGAATTTATATGCTTTGTTATGAGTTTTATTTTTATCTTATTATGGTTTGGTTGCTTGGTTTATCTCATGGTTACATTCTCTAGAATGTTGGATTGTGTTCTTGTTTTGGTGCGCACTTGATCTCACTTAAGTCAATCGCATTTGGTAGGTGGTTGGGGCCATTTAGTTGTTGGTTCATACCTTAAATTCCTTTTGATTTGGCCCTAGGGAGGACGGGGCTTTTACCGAAGGTTTTCCCCCACCTTTAGACTTGTTTTCTACTGCAGGACCCCCTTTACGGTATGTCCTTGGGGCTCTGCAGTATGGGATACCATGGAGCAATATAGCAGATGCCGTAGAGGATTTTCCAGGACCGCTCTATGGTATGGAGGGTAGGGCTTTATAGTATGGTTGTGGGCTCTATGGTATGAGTATACTATAAGGTGTCTACGGTATGCTCTATAATATCCTATACCGTAGAAGATACCGTAAAGAGTGGCTATTGTTCCATGGGTCCCTACAGTATAGCCTTATAGTATGTATACCATAGAGTTGGGTTTTTGTACTGTAAAGAGCCCAATTTAGGCCATATTTAGAAGTATGAACTTGGGGTTTAAGTTGGTTTTGCTAGAACTTCTTTAGCATGATTTTCATTGTGTTTTGGAGAGCTTTTGAGACCTAAGAAGGGAGTCATCTTCTTCATCTTAGGGTTTGATCTACAATTTTTTTTTTAAGTGCGGAGGGTTGATCTCTCATAATGCAAATCATGGCATCCCAACTAGGTTGGCACCCCATGCTGTATCTTTCATTGAGATGTACCTCTATATATAAATAAAAGAAAAGAAAGATAGAATAAGGTAGAATTTTCACTAGGTGTAGCACACTCTGCTACCTACTAGTCTGAGATTCTATACTCAGTTACATCATTGATATTTCGCCTATATGCATCGAGGGCATCCTCGTTACATTGTACCACCATGTAAAATCAAACAGTGACAATCCCCGGTTAGCCATTTTGTCTGCCACTTGGTTCCCTTCCCTAAAGATATGTGATATGCTATGCACATTTCTGTTCAGGATCTCTAAACATTTCCTCCATCTCACTCTGAGTTTCCACGGAATATCCGTTGATTGATTTTTGACTTTGGATACCAGCACCGCAGAGTCTGACTCAATCCATAGTGGGAACCATCTTTTGATGTGTGCAATTTCCACTGCAAGTATAAAGCCCATAATTTCAGCATAAAGTGCATTTTGTATGCCTAAAGGAGCCACAAATAATCCCTTTGTAAATCCTCGGTTCATCCTGAAGATTCCCCCACATGCGGCCTGTCCTGGCTGCCCTTTGGCAGAGCCGTCCACATTTGCCTTCACCCAACAGAATTGCGGCTTGATCCATCTCACTTCACGTATGCCTTTTGGCCCCACATATACTGGTTTGATTTTGAAAAGCCTAGCCAAGACTGCGTCTTCCACATTGTTTTTAATTTTTCCTTTAATCAAGAAGGCAATATTCGTAACAGACCTTTTCACCTCTCGTATCTGCTGCTGATGTGTTACTATTTTTCTTTCAAAGACCAGCTGGTTTCTTACCTTCCACGCTGTCCATAGGGGTGAACAGTACCGTCGCCAGTCGAAGTTGCCCAACAGCATTTCGCATGTCCTGTTTCGCGCTCCACCTAAGCAGGTCCGTTACACAGTTGAACACTTTAAAATTCACCTGGAGAGTTTCAGAGATCCATCGCCAAAGATATTGGACCGCCGAACAGTGCAGTAGGAGGTGGTTTGCGTCCTCTATAGCCCCTACAATACAGCTCACACAAACCGCAGCAGGTAGCATGTTCCTTCGGACCAAATTGTCAGCTGTAGCGATTCTGTTGCAGCACAATTTCCATGCGAAGACGCTGAGCTTGGGCGGGATAAAGGGTTGCCAGAGTTTTTTTTAGCCATCGTACCTCTGCGCTTTTCTCTCTATAATAATTGACGGCATCTTTGACACCGATTTCTCCATTCTGGTTGCCTGTCCAGATCATTTGGTCCTCCTCAATGTCCGCTATCGGTATTTCACGCAGCAGATCTAGGACTCTTTGCGCCTCCTCAGACGCCTGCGGGTTTATTTCCCATGAGCTGGGTATTCTCCACTCGCCATTTTGCTGGAGTTCTTTGAGCTTGCTATCTCTTGTATGCCGCAGTGCCCCTTGGATGTTCATTATCGAGCTCAGTGTCTTCCCATCCAGCCAGCAGTCATGCCATGTCGACAGCTCTGACTGGTTCCCCACTATCCAGTTCGTGTCTAGCGAAATCAGTTGCAGGCCAAATTTGATTCCACTCCAAACCGAAGAGCTTTTGTGATAGTGTATCGTTGTTCCTTTAGCGTAGAATCTACACCTGACAAACACGCACCATGAGTTGTTTCTTTTCAGGAAGTCAGAGGCTAAAACTGCCATACACGCTCTATTGAAGTCTACTAAGCTTCGTACCCCCAGTCCCTTTTCTATCACTGGTTTGCAAGTTTGTTTCCATTTGACCGTTACTGCTCCTCTTTTGTGAGTATCACCGGTCCAGATGAAATTGTTTATCCGCATCTCCAGTTGATGGATCAGTTTCTTGGGCCAAAGGTATATCCTCATGGTAAAGACCATCATACCCATTATCACTGATTGTACTAGTTGCTTTCTCCCCGCCATGGAGAGCAGCATACCTTTCCATGTGGCAAATTTCGAGCAAATCTTATCGGCTATCTTCCTAAAGTGCATTGCTCGCGGCGCCCCTTTGAAAATAGGTGCGCCCAAGTATGTGAACGGGAGGGTGCCTTCCTTCATCTGTACCACATCCAGAATCGCCTGTTTTCTAACAATAGATCTCCCAAAGAAGACGTTACTTTTATCTCTATTGACCACCTGTCCCGAAACTTTCTCATAATCTTCCACAAGTTTCAGAAGGTGTTTTACACTCCGTATATCTGCTCGGCAGAACACTATCAGATCATCTGCATAGAAGGCATGAGATGATGCTACAGTCCCTCGAGGCGAAGAGATATAGTGCAAGTTGTTCTGGTCTCTTAGCCTTATGATGCCTCTGCTAAGAACCTCCTCCGCTATACAAAACAGGAGCGGTGAGAGCGGGTCCCCTTGTCTCACTCCCCTGCCACATTCTATGTACCCATGGGGGTAGCCATTGACAAGAATAGACAACCGAGCGGAAGCCAAAATAACCTTCACCCAACCAATAAAGACAGAGCTGAAGCCAAAAGCATGCAAAGTCTTTGTAATATACTCCCAATCAATGGTATCAAAGGCTTTGATGATATCCAATTTCAACGCCATGTTCCCTCCGAAGGATTTTTTATCAAGAACATTCATGCATTCAGAGGTTGATATTATGCAGTCCGAAATTTGCCTGCCTTTGAGAAAAGCCATTTGCTGAGGAGACACGATCTTTGAAGCAATCGGGCTTAACCTATCTGCAAGAATTTTGGAGATTATCTTGTAGTGCACATTGGCCAATGCAATAGGTCTGAATTTTTGTGCACAATCCGGATTGTCGGTCTTAGGAATTAAGCAGACATGGATCGGGTTAAAGTTCTGCGGCATCTCCCCATGGATGAAGAAGTACTGAACTGAGGCAACTAAGTCTGGGCTTATTATGCTCCAGCATGTCTTGTAGAAGCCCGCACCAAATCCATCCGGACCAGGTGAGCTAGAGGGGTCCATAGCAAATACGGCTGCCTTTATCTCTTCTTCTTTAGGGATTGAGCGAAGGGTGTTGTTTTGGTCGTCTGAGACAAGGGGAGATATTGTTCTCTGGATTAGGCCATTATCCAAGGTCACCTTCGCTTTATATAGATTTTTGTAGTAGTCCACCATGTGTTCTGCAATGGTGTCCTGGTCTTCAACCATCGCTCCATCAATGACCAAAGAGTTTATATTTTTTCTTGAAGCTTTGACTGCGGTCTCCAAGTGAAAGTACTTTGTGCATCTGTCTCCAAGTTGCAGCCACTTATTACTAGATTTCTCTTTATAGAATCTCTCCTGGACATGAAGAGCCATCTCGAGTTTTGCAGTAGCATCCTGCTCCCTTGCACTTCTCTCATCACTGTATCCTTGCCTTTGCATTTGCTTTTGTACTGCTTCCACCTCTGCAAGAGCTTCATTAACCTTATTGTCAACA
The DNA here is from genome assembly GCA_963931855.1 of Philhelius festivus. Classification (NCBI taxonomy): domain Eukaryota; kingdom Metazoa; phylum Arthropoda; class Insecta; order Diptera; family Syrphidae; genus Philhelius; species Philhelius festivus. The sequence continues at coordinate 22,153 of CAWVOZ010000018.1, forward strand.
TTGCCGAAGATCTCCCAGTTCCAAACCTTTAGCCTACGCTTTAGTCTCTGAAGTTTTATCATCATGGACTGCATTGGATTCTAGGCTCGGTATACCGGCTCTTTCCATGAATTTTTTACCTCCTCCAAGAATTTTGGATGGTCACACCAGCAGTTGATAAACCTGAAAGGTCTAGCCTTGTTGCTTGTAAACTTCTCAAAAGTTAGTAGCAGAGGATGGTGATCCAAAAAAATTCTAGTTAAGGTTTTGACAGAAGACTTAGACCAGATATTAAACCAAGCAATATTAGAAATAACACGGTCAAGTCTTACCTCCGTATGTCTTGAACCTTTCCTTCTGTTAGTCCATGTATATTGAGCTCCTTGCGTGTGCATGTGAATAAGGTTTGCTGTGCTGGTGAAGGCTACAAAATCATCGCATGCTATCTGTATTGGTGGCCTGTTTCCTAGTTTTTCATGCGATCCTAGGATACAGTTGAAATCCCCTATGAATGCCCATGGTATTCTCGCATCATAGATGTGTAACAGATCCCGCCATAGTTTCCTTCTCCCTATGTGCCCAGTGCTTGCATAAACTCCAGACACCCTTGTCTGTTTATCTTTCACTGTGAGCTCCACAGTCAAATGTTGTGTGGACGTCGCCACTATCTTCATCTGTGTGTCTTGTTTACAACAAACCCAAAGGTTTGGAAGGGATGAGTCGCCTTTGTCATTTGCAGCAAAAAACCTGATTCCACAGAGCCTCCAAAATCTGCCTTGCAAACTGTGAGGATCCACCTTCAGTTCTGAGATAAGGAGAATGTCCGGTTGGTTCTCCGTACAAAATCTTCTCAACGCCAGCTGTGAGGCCATATTCCCCACCCCCCCTCACATTCCAATATAGAATTTCATTAAATAACGTTGTCTCTAGCCCTGCTTCGGAGGCCATATGCTATATCTTGTTCTTTGTTTCTGCTCCTTTGTTCCGATCTTCTGTGGTTACGCTTCTGAGATCGGGTTAGGAACCTTTGGAAACCAGCCTCGTCAACATGACGGTCTGGGCACTGGTTATCATGCTGTCCCTGCAGATATGTGGAAGGATTTGGTGTGCGATTATCAACTTGAGGACTGCCATTGGTCTTGGCCACTGGCTGCGCCAAATCCCCTACTACTTGCACTACAGTCTCTGTCACAGTTTCAAGCTGGTGGGCGAGGCCCCCTGACACTTCAGCAGTGTGATGCTGGTTGTTTACGGACTGCTGTTGGATGCTCACATTTTGTGGTTTAATATTTCCCATTTCATTGGCTATTCCATACTACTGGTCATCCGGTGTATTCTCCCTGTCTAACTGTGTTTCTGAAACATGGGATGTTCCGTCCTCTTCATCCGCCCAATTTCTGTTGTTTCCTTCCTTTTGGTTGCCCGTATCTCCAGTATCATTTTCCAGTGATTGGATAATCAGATTTGTGGCTGCTCTTTCCGCCTCTTGGATGTCCTCTCCACCACTTTCCGCCTGCTGCGTTCTTGGGGGAGGATGTCGCTGCCTTCTCTGCTGTTCTGGTTGTCTTTCCTCTCTTCTTCTCAGCCTACATTGGTCCTCTTCATGTCCCACCGAGCCACATTGTTTGCAGAACGGCGGGCAATTCTCATATTCTACCTCCACAATGAATTCGAATCTCTTACGCTGAATTAGTATTTCCTCTGGCAGAGTTTTTGTAAAATCAATATCAATTAATATTTTCGCATACGTACCCAGTTCCTTCCGCAAGGTTTTCCCATCGATGTGCAGCGGTTCCCCTATCCCAGCTGCCATATCTAAGAGGAACGCAGGGTCCCAGTATTCCATGGGCAAGTTGTGCAATCTCACCCACACCTGTGAGTTCGTCAGCCTCTGTGAATTGGGGTTAAAATTTTGAACCCATTGAGAGATTCGGAACACCCCAGGCTTCAAGTGTAGTGTTCCTCTTGCAAAGACTCTGCTCTTGAGATCGTCTGATTTCATATTGAGGGTGAAGAAGCCCTTCCCCATTGGTGTGATGTGCCACACCGAGTCATTAATTCCCCACATAGCTGAAAGCTTAGCTTTCAGGTCTTTCACCTTGATGGGGCTATCACCCTTCATCAGTACTAGCCTCCCAATTAGGCAACATCTGAACTGGAGCAAGCTGTGAGTGTATTCCTCCTCACTTATGGACACTGCCAGTCTACCGCCAACGATCTTGGGGCTTGACCTTTGTCGGAGAGGGATGGCACCTCTTAATTCTCCCGTTACTGCCTCTGCAAAGGAGTGGTAAGGGTGAACTCTGTTGACAACCTTCTCCCCCCTGTTGTTGGTGGGGGTGGTGTTTTCCTCAGGTCCGCTTGTCTCTCTGGTCTGCTCACTTGGTGCGAGTGGGTTCACCGTCGGCAGAGTGTAACCGTATGTCCTCATTAGAGCTTCGAAATCCATGATAGCCGAAGGAGCTTACGACAGATTCAGGGTAGACCGCAGCGATTCAATCTTCTTCGATGGGTTTGCTTAGAATAGTAAACAACCAGATCTAACCAGCGTAATAAAACAAGAGTATCTAAAGAGGGAAATAAAATTTACCGTATTTAGAATATGCGGATCACTGGATTGCAGGGAGTAGCTTAAGTTAGGTTGCTGCAACAGAGCCACTTGACCTCCATTCTCCAGAGCCACTCTTTTATATAACTTGTTCGGTTTGATCTACAATCACTTGGAGGCCATTAAAGCATCTTGGAAAGCTCAAGGAGGAAGAAGAAGATCATGGCAGTTACAGAAAATCTTGATAATTGTTTCTCTTCACTTATAAAAGGCAAGATTTATCTCTATGCATTCTATCTATGTCTTGTAGACTAGTATATCTATTGGATAGTTGGTAATTAAATTGATTTGTTGGAAAATTGAAAATCTAAAACCCTAGAATCTTAATTCATCTAATTGGACATTTAAATCATGGAATTGGCTCGTAATTGGTTAATTGGATCATATTGGAATGTAATTAAACATCTTGGAATCATTAATTTGATGTAATTGGTTGTTGAACAAAAACCTCCAAATTTGGCTAATTTGAATTAAACCTAAATTAATGGAAATCATGGAGATTAATTATCTAATATGAAATTGGTTAGGATTAGAGATGCCCTCTTGTGGGGTTTCATCTCGGCCTTAGTGGTAGAAACCTATCTTGGTGTTTAGAACACCAATAGCTAGGGAAAATCAAACCTATTGGTAACCGTTTCAATCTAAAAACATTACATTTCGTCAATAGTCACGATTGGTCACTCGTTGACTCTTTTTTGCCTTTACCCGTCTAATGTGGTTGGATTGGAAGGTTAGGCACAACTCCCTTCCGTCTGTAGAGGTTGTGCACAATGGGTATGTGTGGTGGTATGGATTAAACTTGTTTTCACAAAATAAAATATTTTTTTTCTAAAACTTTTTCTTCTATTGGAGTTCCTTAACCATCTTGTATGGGGGATGATGGATTGGATATTATTATTACTGGAGAACTTTTTGGTCAAATGGAGGCATTTAAGCCAATGGATAGCCGCCATGGGGATATACATGGATGGTGGGTGACCAGAAGGGAAAACCTGTACATGGTTGATGGATAGACATAGATTATAGTTGGATATGGTTATTTGCATGATTAGAAAATCCCATTATGACACATTGTCCTAGTTAGTGCCTACGATTAGGGATGAGATAGGACAACTTGTTCTTCGCTTATATATCGTCCTTTATGGAATTACACACTCACTGGAAAAATGGAAAAGTAAAATATTAATTAATTATATTTTCTTAAATATGGTGCCATTTACTTTTGGTTTTGTATACTATTGCTATTACCGTATCTTTTGCACAGGTTAAGATATGATAGTAGGTAGAATCTCATACATTATGTATTTAGTCTGTATATTGGTGGTCTTGCTCTAACCTTACACTTTACAGGTACGAGGTTGGATAGAGAGGCCCGGAGAGTGCCTTAGATTCTTGTCGAGCTACTTAGGACGTGTAGAGCTTCCTGTGACAGCGTCTATTTTATTTTGAGTCGTAGTTAGTAGTACTAGTACATTTATTTTGTTTCTGGTACTTGGATATGGTTTAGTTGGTTGTAGCCCTTCTGTGGCAATACATAGGTTATTTGGTAAACCTGTAGACATTTTATTATGGTTCCCTATTGGTGTTTGGATGGATTATGGATACCTTCTGGTTATGGTTATGGATATCTATTGGTTGTCTTCTATTGTTGGTTATTTTTTGGTTGTTTACCGGTTACCTAAAACTCTTTTCTAAAATAGGTTCCATTGATTTAAAAACATTTACTTTTTGTATTGGTTGGTTGTATGATATGTGTTGATCTTGATGAACTATGTTAGTGGAGATCCAACTATGGCCATGTGTTACTTTGATGGCTAATGGTTGATATAATGAGGATAGCAAGACTTGGTTTTTACCTGCCGGCTGTTACTAGTGGAGTGGGAAACTGGGGTGTCACAGTTGGTATTAGAGCGGTAGTTCATGGTCTGTGTCATAGGATCTGTAAGGTTGTGTGGTGCATATGAAGCATTAGGAAATTGGTCATTTTGTTTAGTATAATCTAGAGTAAGGCAGAACAAATTTTATGATTATTTAACTAACCGTTTGCTCACTATGTATTGGATTTATTTTATACTCTGGTATTGTTTGTTCTAGACTTGTTACAATTTTTTGCTTGTGTTTATAGATGGTGAATACAAGGAAAGGTACTGAAGCAAGAAAAGGACTACCTTCTACCAGGGGTAGGGGAGTTGGGAGAGTTGGTGTTGGTCAGGCTACTAAAGCTATTTCTAAGGTTTCAGTGGCTAGATTTGATCTTGGTGCACAGCTCCTAACCACTCATCTTAACGAGATGGAAGGGAGGTTGAGCACGTATATGTCGACGCAGATAAATGAAGTCAGAGTAATGGCAGTGGGGGTGCAAGGGAAAGTGCCTTTAGCACCTGTAGAGAGGATTGGTACTCATGGAGCTATTGGTGTTACTGATATTGCTACTGGTGTTAGTGGGGGTGTACCTCCTACTAACTGGTTAAGGATTCCGAAACAGTTTGGCAACCTAAAGCCAAAGGCATTTACTGGAGAGAGTGGTGGGATCAGTACCGAGAGCTAGAAGAAAGATATTTACAGGAAAGTCTTACAAATGGATATGGATACAAAACAGAGATAGAGGCTTACTAGTTTCTACTTGGAGGGTGCCGCTGGTAAGTGGTGGGATGGTATTTGGTCTGAAGAGAAGAAGCTTACTATTTATTGGGAGGAGTTTGAGGACATTTTTGATAAACAGTTTGTTTTAGAGTCTGAAAAGACCATAAAGAGAGCGGAGTTAATGAAACTTCAACGGGGGGAAATGACTGTGGAATAATATGAGAACAAGTTTTGTAGTCTACTTGTTTTTGCTGATGGAGTAACACTTTCTGAGGCCGTCATGGCTAGTTAGTTTT
>CAWVOZ010000019.1:0-31074 GCA_963931855.1 Philhelius festivus
AATTGCAATATTTCGAGAACCAGACCTCCGAGACGCTTCTGGATTTTTTTGTATGTATGAATTCTGAAGATACCACTTCTTTTCAAGGCTTGGTTGCGGAAATATCTCATCAGAACCAAATGAGGTGCTCGGTCAAAAAACAATCAAATGACTTTGAATTGCAATATTTCGAGAACCAGACCTCCGAGACGCTTCTGGATTTTTTGTGGATAGCTGTGAGAAATCTAACTAAGTAGGTTTTTACCGCAACCTCCTACAAGGCTTAGGTTAGAAAATATAGCCACGCAAAGGCATTAAAGACGAAGATTTTTTTTGCAAAATCCATAAAATTGTTTTGGCTCGAATCGGGTTGATTTATATATTAATGGAAAGGTCTATTAATTCTCTATGCAACAGTGGAAGTTTTAGCCGCGTACGAGATTTGGTTGCGGAAATATAGCCTTCCAAAGAGTTTTTGTCAGAGGTCAGAGATGCATTTTTAGATTCACTTTGGATGCAAATATTTTCACAACCAGACCTCATAGAATGATTTGGTTTTCAGTGGCAGAAAGCTCTTTAAAGGAAGTATGAATTCTGAAAATACCACTTCTTTTCAAGGCTTGGTTGCGGAAATATCTCATCAGAACCAAATGAGGTGCTCGGTCAAAAAACAATCAAATGACTTTGAATTGCAATATTTCGAGAACCAGACCTCCGAGACGCTTCTGGATTTTTTTGTATGTATGAATTCTGAAGATACCACTTCTTTTCAAGGCTTGGTTGCGGAAATATCTCATCAGAACCAAATGAGGTGCTCGGTCAAAAAACAATCAAATGACTTTGAATTGCAATATTTCGAGAACCAGACCTCCGAGACGCTTCTGGATTTTTTTGTGGATAGCTGTGAGAAATCTAACTAAGTAGGTTTTTACCGCAACCTCCTACAAGGCTTAGGTTAGAAAATATAGCCACGCAAAGGCATTAAAGACGAAGATTTTTTTTGCAAAATCCATAAAATTTTTTGGCTCGAATCGGGTTGATTTATATATCAATGGAAAGGTCTATTAATTCTCTATGCAACAGTGGAAGTTTTAGCCGCGTACGAGCTTTGGTTGCGGAAATATAGCCTTCCAAAGAGTTTTTGTCAGAGGTCAGAGATGCATTTTTAGATTCACTTTGGATGCAAATATTTTCACAACCAGACCTCATAGAATGATTTGGTTTTCAGTGGCAGAAAGCTCTTTAAAGGAAGTATGAATTCTGAAAATACCACTTCTTTTCAAGGCTTGGTTGCGGAAATATCTCATCAGAACCAAATGAGGTGCTCGGTCAAAAAACAATCAAATGACTTTGAATTGCAATATTTCGAGAACCAGACCTCCGAGACGCTTCTGGATTTTTTTGTGGATAGCTGTGAGAAATCTAACTAAGTCGTTTTTTACCGCAACCTCCTACAAGGCTTAGGTTAGAAAATATAGCCACGCAAAGGCATTAAAGACGAAGATTTTTTTTTGCAAAATCCATAAAATTTTTTTGGCTCGAATCGGGTTGATTTATATATCAATGGAAAGGTCTATTAATTCTCTATGCAACAGTGGAAGTTTTAGCCGCGTACGAGCTTTGGTTGCGGAAATATAGCCTTCCAAAGAGTTTTGGTCAGAGGTCAGAGATGCATTTTTAGATTCACTTTGGATGCAAATATTTTCACAACCAGACCTCATAGAATGATTTGGTTTTCAGTGGCAGAAAGCTCTTTAAAGGAAGTATGAATTCTGAAAATACCACTTCTTTTCAAGGCTTGGTTGCGGAAATATCTCATCAGAACCAAATGAGGTGCTCGGTCAAAAAACAATCAAATGACTTTGAATTGCAATATTTCGAGAACCAGACCTCCGAGACGCTTCTGGATTTTTTTGTGGATAGCTGTGAGAAATCTTACTAAGTCGGTTTTTACCGCAACCTCCTACAAGGCTTAGGTTAGAAAATATAGCCACGCAAAGGCATTAAAGACGAAGATTTTTTTTGCAAAATCCATAAAATTTTTTTGGCTCGAATCGGGTTGATTTATATATCAATGGAAAGGTCTATTAATTCTCTATGCAACAGTGGAAGTTTTAGCCGCGTACGAGCTTTGGTTGCGGAAATATAGCCTTCCAAAGAGTTTTGGTCAGAGGTCAGAGATGCATTTTTAGATTCACTTTGGATGCAAATATTTTCACAACCAGACCTCATAGAATGATTTGGTTTTCAGTGGCAGAAAGCTCTTTAAAGGAAGTATGAATTCTGAAAATACCACTTCTTTTCAAGGCTTGGTTGCGGAAATATCTCATCAGAACCAAATGAGGTGCTCGGTCAAAAAACAATCAAATGACTTTGAATTGCAATATTTCGAGAACCAGACCTCCGAGACGCTTCTGGATTTTTTTGTGGATAGCTGTGAGAAATCTAACTAAGTCGGTTTTTACCGCAACCTCCTACAAGGTTTAGGTTAGAAAATATAGCCACGCAAAGGCATTAAAGACGAAGATTTTTTTTTGCAAAATCCATAAAATTTTTTGGCTCGAATCGGGTTGATTTATATATCAATGGAAAGGTCTATTAATTTTCTATGCAACAGTGGAAGTTTTAGCCGCGTACGAGCTTTGGTTGCGGAAATATAGCCTTCCAAAGAGTTTTTGTCAGAGGTCAGAGATGCATTTTTAGATTCACTTTGGATGCAAATATTTTCACAACCAGACCTCATAGAATGATTTGGTTTTCAGTGGCAGAAAGCTCTTAAATGGGAGTATGAATTCTGAAATACCACTTCTTTTCAAGGCTTGGTTGCGGAAATATCTCATCAGAACCAAATGAGGTGCTCGGTCAAAAAACAATCAAATGACTTTGAATTGCAATATTTCGAGAACCAGACCTCCGAGACGCTTCTGGATTTTTTTGTGGATAGCTGTGAGAAATCTTACTAAGTCGGTTTTTACCGCAACCTCCTACAAGGCTTAGGTTAGAAAATATAGCCACGCAAAGGCATTAAAGACGAAGATTTTTTTTGCAAAATCCATAAAATTTTTTGGCTCGAATCGGGTTGATTTATATATCAATGGAAAGGTATATTAATTCTCTATGCAACAGTGGAAGTTTTAGCCGCGTACGAGCTTTGGTTGCGGAAATATAGCCTTCCAAAGAGTTTTTGTCAGAGGTCAGAGATGCATTTTTAGATTCACTTTGGATGCAAATATTTTCACAACCAGACCTCATAGAATGATTTGGTTTTCAGTGGCAGAAAGCTCTTTAAAGGAAGTATGAATTCTGAAAATACCACTTCTTTTCAAGGCTTGGTTGCGGAAATATCTCATCAGAACCAAATGAGGTGCTCGGTCAAAAAACAATCAAATGACTTTGAATTGCAATATTTCGAGAACCAGACCTCCGAGACGCTTCTGGATTTTTTTGTGGATAGCTGTGAGAAATCTTACTAAGTCGGTTTTTACCGCAACCTCCTACAAGGCTTAGGTTAGAAAATATAGCCACGCAAAGGCATTAAAGACGAAGATTTTTTTTGCAAAATCCATAAAATTTTTTGGCTCGAATCGGGTTGATTTATATATCAATGGAAAGGTCTATTAATTCTCTATGCAACAGTGGAAGTTTTAGCCGCGTACGAGCTTTGGTTGCGGAAATATAGCCTTCCAAAGAGTTTTTGTCAGAGGTCAGAGATGCATTTTTAGATTCACTTTGGATGCAAATATTTTCACAACCAGACCTCATAGAATGATTTGGTTTTCCATGGCAGAAAGCTCTTTAAAGGAAGTATGAATTCTGAAAATACCACTTCTTTTCAAGGCTTGGTTGCGGAAATATCTCATCAGAACCAAATGAGGTGCTCGGTCAAAAAACAATCAAATGACTTTGAATTGCAATATTTCGAGAACCAGACCTCCGAGACGCTTCTGGATTTTTTTGTGGATAGCTGTGAGACATCTAACTAAGTCGGTTTTTACCGCAACCTCCTACAAGGTTTAGGTTAGAAAATATAGCCACGCAAAGGCATTAAAGACGAAGATTTTTTTTTGCAAAATCCATACAATTTTTTTGGCTCGAATCGGGTTGATTTATATATCAATGGAAAGGTCTATTAATTCTCTATGCAACAGTGGAAGTTTTAGCCGCGTACGAGCTTTGGTTGCGGAAATATAGCCTTCCAAAGAGTTTTTGTCAGAGGTCAGAGATGCATTTTTAGATTCACTTTGGATGCAAATATTTTCACAACCAGACCTCATAGAATGATTTGGTTTTCAGTGGCAGAAAGCTCTTAAATGGGAGTATGAATTCTGAAAATACCACTTCTTTTCAAGGCTTGGTTGCGGAAATATCTCATCGGAACCAAATGAGGTGCTCGGTCAAAAAACAATCAAATGACTTTGAATTGCAATATTTCGAGAACCAGACCTCCGAGACGCTTCTGGATTTTTTTGTGGATAGCTGTGAGAAATCTAACTAAGTCGGTTTTTACCGCAACCTCCTACAAGGCTTAGGTTAGAAAATATAGCCACGCAAAGGCATTAAAGACGAAGATTTTTTTTTGCAAAATCCATAAAATTTTTTTGGCTCGAATCGGGTTGATTTATATATCAATGGAAAGGTCTATTAATTCTCTATGCAACAGTAGAAGTTTTAGCCGCGAGCTTTGGTTGCGGAAATATAGCCTTCCAAAGAGTTTTTGTCAGAGGTCAGAGATGCATTTTTAGATTCACTTTGGATGCAAATATTTTCACAACCAGACCTCATAGAATGATTTGGTTTTCAGTGGCAGAAAGCTCTTAAATGGGAGTATGAATTCTGAAGATACCACTTCTTTTCAAGGCTTGGTTGCGGAAATATCTCATCAGAACCAAATGAGGTGCTCGGTCAAAAAACAATCAAATGACTTTGAATTGCAATATTTCGAGAACCAGACCTCCGAGACGCTTCTGGATTTTTTTGTGGATAGCTGTGAGAAATCTAACTAAGTCGTTTTTTACCGCAACCTCCTACAAGGCTTAGGTTAGAAAATATAGCCACGCAAAGGCATTAAAGACGAAGATTTTTTTTGCAAAATCCATAAAATTTTTTTGGCTCGAATCGGGTTGATTTATATATCAATGGAAAGGTCTATTAATTTTCTATGCAACAGTGGAAGTTTTAGCCGCGTACGAGCTTTGGTTGCGGAAATATAGCCTTCCAAAGAGTTTTTGTCAGAGGTCAGAGATGCATTTTTAGATTCACTTTGGATGCAAATATTTTCACAACCAGACCTCATAGAATGATTTGGTTTTCAGTGGCAGAAAGCTCTTTAAAGGAAGTATGAATTCTGAAAATACCACTTCTTTTCAAGGCTTGGTTGCGGAAATATCTCATCAGAACCAAATGAGGTGCTCGGTCAAAAAACAATCAAATGACTTTGAATTGCAATATTTCGAGAACCAGACCTCCGAGACGCTTCTGGATTTTTTTGTGGATAGCTGTGAGAAATCTTACTAAGTCGGTTTTTACCGCAACCTCCTACAAGGCTTAGGTTAGAAAATATAGCCACGCAAAGGCATTAAAGACGAAGATTTTTTTTGCAAAATCCATAAAATTTTTTGGCTCGAATCGGGTTGATTTATATATCAATGGAAAGGTCTATTAATTCTCTATGCAACAGTGGAAGTTTTAGCCGCGTACGAGCTTTGGTTGCGGAAATATAGCCTTCCAAAGAGTTTTTGTCAGAGGTCAGAGATGCATTTTTAGATTCACTTTGGATGCAAATATTTTCACAACCAGACCTCATAGAATGATTTGGTTTTCAGTGGCAGAAAGCTCTTTAAAGGAAGTATGAATTCTGAAAATACCACTTCTTTTCAAGGCTTGGTTGCGGAAATATCTCATCAGAACCAAATGAGGTGCTCGGTCAAAAAACAATCAAATGACTTTGAATTGCAATATTTCGAGAACCAGACCTCCGAGACGCTTCTGGATTTTTTTGTGGATAGCTGTGAGAAATCTTACTAAGTCGGTTTTTACCGCAACCTCCTACAAGGCTTAGGTTAGAAAATATAGCCACGCAAAGGCATTAAAGACGAAGATTTTTTTTGCAAAATCCATAAAATTTTTTGGCTCGAATCGGGTTGATTTATATATCAATGGAAAGGTCTATTAATTCTCTATGCAACAGTGGAAGTTTTAGCCGCGTACGAGCTTTGGTTGCGGAAATATAGCCTTCCAAAGAGTTTTTGTCAGAGGTCAGAGATGCATTTTTAGATTCACTTTGGATGCAAATATTTTCACAACCAGACCTCATAGAATGATTTGGTTTTCAGTGGCAGAAAGCTCTTTAAAGGAAGTATGAATTCTGAAAATACCAATTTATTTCAAGGCTTGGTTGCGGAAATATCTCATCAGAACCAAATGAGGTGCTCGGTCAAAAAACAATCAAATGACTTTGAATTGCAATATTTCGAGAACCAGACCTCCGAGACGCTTCTGGATTTTTTTGTGGATAGCTGTGAGAAATCTAACTAAGTCGGTTTTTACCGCAACCTCCTACAAGGCTTAGGTTAGAAAATATAGCCACGCAAAGGCATTAAAGACGAAGATTTTTTTTGCAAAATCCATAAAATTTTTTTGGCTCGAATCGGGTTGATTTATATATCAATGGAAAGGTCTATTAATTCTCTATGCAACAGTGGAAGTTTTAGCCGCGTACGAGCTTTGGTTGCGGAAATATGGCCTTCCAAAGAGTTTTTGTCAGAGGTCAGAGATGCATTTTTAGATTCACTTTGGATGCAAATATTTTCACAACCAGACCTCATAGAATGATTTGGTTTTCAGTGGCAGAAAGCTCTTAAATGGGAGTATGAATTCTGAAGATACCACTTCTTTTCAAGGCTTGGTTGCGGAAATATCTCATCAGAACCAAATGAGGTGCTCGGTCAAAAAACAATCAAATGACTTTGAATTGCAATATTTCGAGAACCAGACCTCCGAGACGCTTCTGGATTTTTTTGTGGATAGCTGTGAGAAATCTAACTAAGTAGGTTTTTACCGCAACCTCCTACAAGGCTTAGGTTAGAAAATATAGCCACGCAAAGGCATTAAAGACGAAGATTTTTTTTGCAAAATCCATAAAATTTTTTTGGCTCGAATCGGGTTGATTTATATATCAATGGAAAGGTCTATTAATTCTCTATGCAACAGTGGAAGTTTTAGCCGCGTACGAGCTTTGGTTGCGGAAATATAGCCTTCCAAAGAGTTTTTGTCAGAGGTCAGAGATGCATTTTTAGATTCACTTTGGATGCAAATATTTTCACAACCAGACCTCATAGAATGATTTGGTTTTCAGTGGCAGAAAGCTCTTAAATGGGAGTATGAATTCTGAAGATACCACTTCTTTTCAAGGCTTGGTTGCGGAAATATCTCATCAGAACCAAATGAGGTGCTCGGTCAAAAAACAATCAAATGACTTTGAATTGCAATATTTCGAGAACCAGACCTCCGAGACGCTTCTGGATTTTTTTGTGGATAGCTGTGAGAAATCTAACTAAGTCGGTTTTTACCGCAACCTCCTACAAGGCTTAGGTTAGAAAATATAGCCACGCAAAGGCATTAAAGACGAAGATTTTTTTTGCAAAATCCATAAAATTTTTTTGGCTCGAATCGGGTTGATTTATATATCAATGGAAAGGTCTATTAATTCTCTATGCAACAGTGGAAGTTTTAGCCGCGTACGAGCTTTGGTTGCGGAAATATAGCCTTCCAAAGAGTTTTGGTCAGAGGTCAGAGATGCATTTTTAGATTCACTTTGGATGCAAATATTTTCACAACCAGACCTCATAGAATGATTTGGTTTTCAGTGGCAGAAAGCTCTTTAAAGGAAGTATGAATTCTGAAAATACCACTTCTTTTCAAGGCTTGGTTGCGGAAATATCTCATCAGAACCAAATGAGGTGCTCGGTCAAAAAACAATCAAATGACTTTGAATTGCAATATTTCGAGAACCAGACCTCCGAGACGCTTCTGGATTTTTTTGTGGATAGCTGTGAGAAATCTTACTAAGTCGGTTTTTACCGCAACCTCCTACAAGGCTTAGGTTAGAAAATATAGCCACGCAAAGGCATTAAAGACGAAGATTTTTTGCAAAATCCATAAAATTTTTTGGCTCGAATCGGGTTGATTTATATATCAATGGAAAGGTCTATTAATTCTCTATGCAACAGTGGAAGTTTTAGCCGCGTACGAGCTTTGGTTGCGGAAATATAGCCTTCCAAAGAGTTTTTGTCAGAGGTCAGAGATGCATTTTTAGATTCACTTTGGATGCAAATATTTTCACAACCAGACCTCATAGAATGATTTGGTTTTCAGTGGCAGAAAGCTCTTAAATGGGAGTATGAATTCTGAAAATACCACTTCTTTTCAAGGCTTGGTTGCGGAAATATCTCATCAGAACCAAATGAGGTGCTCGGTCAAAAAACAATCAAATGACTTTGAATTGCAATATTTCGAGAACCAGACCTCCGAGACGCTTCTGGATTTTTTTGTGGATAGCTGTGAGAAATCTAACTAAGTCGGTTTTTACCGCAACCTCCTACAAGGCTTAGGTTAGAAAATATAGCCACGCAAAGGCATTAAAGACGAAGATTTTTTTTGCAAAATCCATAAAATTTTTTGGCTCGAATCGGGTTGATTTATATATCAATGGAAAGGTCTATTAATTCTCTATGCAACAGTGGAAGTTTTAGCCGCGTACGAGCTTTGGTTGCGGAAATATAGCCTTCCAAAGAGTTTTGGTCAGAGGTCAGAGATGCATTTTTAGATTCACTTTGGATGCAAATATTTTCACAACCAGACCTCATAGAATGATTTGGTTTTCAGTGGCAGAAAGCTCTTTAAAGGAAGTATGAATTCTGAAAATACCACTTCTTTTCAAGGCTTGGTTGCGGAAATATCTCATCAGAACCAAATGAGGTGCTCGGTCAAAAAACAATCAAATGACTTTGAATTGCAATATTTCGAGAACCAGACCTCCGAGACGCTTCTGGATTTTTTTGTGGATAGCTGTGAGAAATCTTACTAAGTCGGTTTTTACCGCAACCTCCTACAAGGCTTAGGTTAGAAAATATAGCCACGCAAAGGCATTAAAGACGAAGATTTTTTTTGCAAAATCCATAAAATTTTTTGGCTCGAATCGGGTTGATTTATATATCAATGGAAAGGTCTATTAATTCTCTATGCAACAGTGGAAGTTTTAGCCGCGTACGAGCTTTGGTTGCGGAAATATAGCCTTCCAAAGAGTTTTTGTCAGAGGTCAGAGATGCATTTTTAGATTCACTTTGGATGCAAATATTTTCACAACCAGACCTCATAGAATGATTTGGTTTTCAGTGGCAGAAAGCTCTTTAAAGGAAGTATGAATTCTGAAAATACCACTTCTTTTCAAGGCTTGGTTGCGGAAATATCTCATCAGAACCAAATGAGGTGCTCGGTCAAAAAACAATCAAATGACTTTGAATTGCAATATTTCGAGAACCAGACCTCCGAGACGCTTCTGGATTTTTTTGTGGATAGCTGTGAGAAATCTTACTAAGTCGGTTTTTACCGCAACCTCCTACAAGGCTTAGGTTAGAAAATATAGCCACGCAAAGGCATTAAAGACGAAGATTTTTTTTGCAAAATCCATAAAATTTTTTGGCTCGAATCGGGTTGATTTATATATCAATGGAAAGGTCTATTAATTCTCTATGCAACAGTGGAAGTTTTAGCCGCGTACGAGCTTTGGTTGCGGAAATATAGCCTTCCAAAGAGTTTTTGTCAGAGGTCAGAGATGCATTTTTAGATTCACTTTGGATGCAAATATTTTCACAACCAGACCTCATAGAATGATTTGGTTTTCAGTGGCAGAAAGCTCTTTAAAGGAAGTATGAATTCTGAAAATACCACTTCTTTTCAAGGCTTGGTTGCGGAAATATCTCATCAGAACCAAATGAGGTGCTCGGTCAAAAAACAATCAAATGACTTTGAATTGCAATATTTCGAGAACCAGACCTCCGAGACGCTTCTGGATTTTTTTGTGGATAGCTGTGAGAAATCTAACTAAGTCGGTTTTTACCGCAACCTCCTACAAGGTTTAGGTTAGAAAATATAGCCACGCAAAGGCATTAAAGACGAAGATTTTTTTTTGCAAAATCCATACAATTTTTTTGGCTCGAATCGGGTTGATTTATATATCAATGGAAAGGTCTATTAATTCTCTATGCAACAGTGGAAGTTTTAGCCGCGTACGAGCTTTGGTTGCGGAAATATAGCCTTCCAAAGAGTTTTTATCAGAGGTCAGAGATGCATTTTTAGATTCACTTTGGATGCAAATATTTTCACAACCAGACCTCATAGAATGATTTGGTTTTCAGTGGCAGAAAGCTCTTAAATGGGAGTATGAATTCTGAAAATACCACTTCTTTTCAAGGCTTGGTTGCGGAAATATCTCATCAGAACCAAATGAGGTGCTCGGTCAAAAAACAATCAAATGACTTTGAATTGCAATATTTCGAGAACCAGACCTCCGAGACGCTTCTGGATTTTTTTGTGGATAGCTGTGAGAAATCTAACTAAGTCGTTTTTTACCGCAACCTCCTACAAGGCTTAGGTTAGAAAATATAGCCACGCAAAGGCATTAAAGACGAAGATTTTTTTTGCAAAATCCATAAAATTTTTTTGGCTCGAATCGGGTTGATTTATATATCAATGGAAAGGTCTATTAATTCTCTATGCAACAGTGGAAGTTTTAGCCGCGTACGAGCTTTGGTTGCGGAAATATAGCCTTCCAAAGAGTTTTGGTCAGAGGTCAGAGATGCATTTTTAGATTCACTTTGGATGCAAATATTTTCACAACCAGACCTCATAGAATGATTTGGTTTTCAGTGGCAGAAAGCTCTTTAAAGGAAGTATGAATTCTGAAAATACCACTTCTTTTCAAGGCTTGGTTGCGGAAATATCTCATCAGAACCAAATGAGGTGCTCGGTCAAAAAACAATCAAATGACTTTGAATTGCAATATTTCGAGAACCAGACCTCCGAGACGCTTCTGGATTTTTTTGTGGATAGCTGTGAGAAATCTTACTAAGTCGGTTTTTACCGCAACCTCCTACAAGGCTTAGGTTAGAAAATATAGCCACGCAAAGGCATTAAAGACGAAGATTTTTTTTGCAAAATCCATAAAATTTTTTGGCTCGAATCGGGTTGATTTATATATCAATGGAAAGGTCTATTAATTCTCTATGCAACAGTGGAAGTTTTAGCCGCGTACGAGCTTTGGTTGCGGAAATATAGCCTTCCAAAGAGTTTTTGTCAGAGGTCAGAGATGCATTTTTAGATTCACTTTGGATGCAAATATTTTCACAACCAGACCTCATAGAATGATTTGGTTTTCAGTGGCAGAAAGCTCTTTAAAGGAAGTATGAATTCTGAAAATACCACTTCTTTTCAAGGCTTGGTTGCGGAAATATCTCATCAGAACCAAATGAGGTGCTCGGTCAAAAAACAATCAAATGACTTTGACTTGCAATATTTCGAGAACCAGACCTCCGAGACGCTTCTGGATTTTTTTGTGGATAGCTGTGAGAAATCTAACTAAGTCGGTTTTTACCGCAACCTCCTACAAGGTTTAGGTTAGAAAATATAGCCACGCAAAGGCATTAAAGACGAAGATTTTTTTTTGCAAAATCCATAAAATTTTTTTGGCTCGAATCGGGTTGATTTATATATCAATGGAAAGGTCTATTAATTCTCTATGCAACAGTGGAAGTTTTAGCCGCGTACGAGCTTTGGTTGCGGAAATATAGCCTTCCAAAGAGTTTTTGTCAGAGGTCAGAGATGCATTTTTAGATTCACTTTGGATGCAAATATTTTCACAACCAGACCTCATAGAATGATTTGGTTTTCAGTGGCAGAAAGCTCTTTAAAGGAAGTATGAATTCTGAAAATACCACTTCTTTTCAAGGCTTGGTTGCGGAAATATCTCATCAGAACCAAATGAGGTGCTCGGTCAAAAAACAATCAAATGACTTTGAATTGCAATATTTCGAGAACCAGACCTCCGAGACGCTTCTGGATTTTTTTGTGGATAGCTGTGAGAAATCTAACTAAGTCGTTTTTTACCGCAACCTCCTACAAGGCTTAGGTTAGAAAATATAGCCACGCAAAGGCATTAAAGACGAAGATTTTTTTTGCAAAATCCTTAAAATTTTGTTGGCTCGAATCGGGTTGATTTATATATCAATGGAAAGGTCTATTAATTCTCTATGCAACAGTGGAAGTTTTAGCCGCGTACGAGCTTTGGTTGCGGAAATATAGCCTTCCAAAGAGTTTTGGTCAGAGGTCAGAGATGCATTTTTAGATTCACTTTGGATGCAAATATTTTCACAACCAGACCTCATAGAATGATTTGGTTTTCAGTGGCAGAAAGCTCTTTAAAGGAAGTATGAATTCTGAAAATACCACTTCTTTTCAAGGCTTGGTTGCGGAAATATCTCATCAGAACCAAATGAGGTGCTCGGTCAAAAAACAATCAAATGACTTTGAATTGCAATATTTCGAGAACCAGACCTCCGAGACGCTTCTGGATTTTTTTGTGGATAGCTGTGAAAAATCTAACTAAGTCGGTTTTTACCGCAACCTCCTACAAGGCTTAGGTTAGAAAATATAGCCACGCAAAGGCATTAAAGACGAAGATTTTTTTTGCAAAATCCATAAAATTTTTTTGACTCGAATCGGGCTGATTTATATATCAATGGAAAGGTCTATTAATTCTCTATGCAACAGTGGAAGTTTTAGCCGCGTACGAGCTTTGGTTGCGGAAATATAGCCTTCCAAAGAGTTTTTGTCAGAGGTCAGAGATGCATTTTTAGATTCACTTTGGATGCAAATATTTTCACAACCAGACCTCATAGAATGATTTGGTTTTCAGTGGCAGAAAGCTCTTTAAAGGAAGTATGAATTCTGAAAATACCACTTCTTTTCAAGGCTTGGTTGCGGAAATATCTCATCAGAACCAAATGAGGTGCTCGGTCAAAAAACAATCAAATGACTTTGAATTGCAATATTTCGAGAACCAGACCTCCGAGACGCTTCTGGATTTTTTTGTGGATAGCTGTGAGAAATCTAACTAAGTCGGTTTTTACCGCAACCTCCTACAAGGTTTAGGTTAGAAAATATAGCCACGCAAAGGCATTAAAGACGAAGATTTTTTTTTGCAAAATCCATACAATTTTTTTGGCTCGAATCGGGTTGATTTATATATCAATGGAAAGGTCTATTAATTCTCTATGCAACAGTGGAAGTTTTAGCCGCGTACGAGCTTTGGTTGCGGAAATATAGCCTTCCAGAGTTTTTGTCAGAGGTCAGAGATGCATTTTTAGATTCACTTTGGATGCAAATATTTTCACAACCAGACCTCATAGAATGATTTGGTTTTCAGTGGCAGAAAGCTCTTAAATGGGAGTATGAATTCTGAAAATACCACTTCTTTTCAAGGCTTGGTTGACCTCCGGACCTCCGAGACGCTTCTGGATTTTTTTGTGGATAGCTGTGAGAAATCTAACTAAGTCGGTTTTTACCGCAACCTCCTACAAGGCTTAGGTTAGAAAATATAGCCACGCAAAGGCATTAAAGACGAAGATTTTTTTTGCAAAATCCATAAATTTTTTTTGGCTCGAATCGGGTTGATTTATATATCAATGGAAAGGTCTATTAATTCTCTATGCAACAGTGGAAGTTTTAGCCGCGTACGAGCTTTGGTTGCGGAAATATAGCCTTCCAAAGAGTTTTGGTCAGAGGTCAGAGATGCATTTTTAGATTCACTTTGGATGCAAATATTTTCACAACCAGACCTCATAGAATGATTTGGTTTTCAGTGGCAGAAAGCTCTTAAATGGGAGTATGAATTCTGAAAATACCACTTCTTTTCAAGGCTTGGTTGCGGAAATATCTCATCAGAACCAAATGAGGTGCTCGGTCAAAAAACAATCAAATGACTTTGAATTGCAATATTTCGAGAACCAGACCTCCGAGACGCTTCTGGATTTTTTTGTGGATAGCTGTGAGAAATCTAACTAAGTCGTTTTTTACCGCAACCTCCTACAAGGCTTAGGTTAGAAAATATAGCCACGCAAAGGCATTAAAGACGAAGATTTTTTTTGCAAAATCCATAAAATTTTTTTGGCTCGAATCGGGTTGATTTATATATCAATGGAAAGGTCT
Organism: Philhelius festivus; assembly: GCA_963931855.1. Lineage (NCBI taxonomy): Eukaryota > Metazoa > Arthropoda > Insecta > Diptera > Syrphidae > Philhelius > Philhelius festivus. The sequence goes on from CAWVOZ010000019.1 coordinate 14,242, forward strand.
ATTAATTTTCTATGCAACAGTGGAAGTTTTAGCCGCGTACGAGCTTTGGTTGCGGAAATATAGCCTTCCAAAGAGTTTTTGTCAGAGGTCAGAGATGCATTTTTAGATTCACTTTGGATGCAAATATTTTCACAACCAGACCTCATAGAATGATTTGGTTTTCAGTGGCAGAAAGCTCTTTAAAGGAAGTATGAATTCTGAAAATACCACTTCTTTTCAAGGCTTGGTTGCGGAAATATCTCATCAGAACCAAATGAGGTGCTCGGTCAAAAAACAATCAAATGACTTTGAATTGCAATATTTCGAGAACCAGACCTCCGAGACGCTTCTGGATTTTTTTGTGGATAGCTGTGAGAAATCTTACTAAGTCGGTTTTTACCGCAACCTCCTACAAGGCTTAGGTTAGAAAATATAGCCACGCAAAGGCATTAAAGACGAAGATTTTTTTTGCAAAATCCATAAAATTTTTTGGCTCGAATCGGGTTGATTTATATATCAATGGAAAGGTCTATTAATTCTCTATGCAACAGTGGAAGTTTTAGCCGCGTACGAGCTTTGGTTGCGGAAATATAGCCTTCCAAAGAGTTTTTGTCAGAGGTCAGAGATGCATTTTTAGATTCACTTTGGATGCAAATATTTTCACAACCAGACCTCATAGAATGATTTGGTTTTCAGTGGCAGAAAGCTCTTTAAAGGAAGTATGAATTCTGAAAATACCACTTCTTTTCAAGGCTTGGTTGCGGAAATATCTCATCAGAACCAAATGAGGTGCTCGGTCAAAAAACAATCAAATGACTTTGAATTGCAATATTTCGAGAACCAGACCTCCGAGACGCTTCTGGATTTTTTTGTGGATAGCTGTGAGAAATCTTACTAAGTCGGTTTTTACCGCAACCTCCTACAAGGCTTAGGTTAGAAAATATAGCCACGCAAAGGCATTAAAGACGAAGATTTTTTTTGCAAAATCCATAAAATTTTTTGGCTCGAATCGGGTTGATTTATATATCAATGGAAAGGTCTATTAATTCTCTATGCAACAGTGGAAGTTTTAGCCGCGTACGAGCTTTGGTTGCGGAAATATAGCCTTCCAAAGAGTTTTTGTCAGAGGTCAGAGATGCATTTTTAGATTCACTTTGGATGCAAATATTTTCACAACCAGACCTCATAGAATGATTTGGTTTTCAGTGGCAGAAAGCTCTTTAAAGGAAGTATGAATTCTGAAAATACCACTTCTTTTCAAGGCTTGGTTGCGGAAATATCTCATCAGAACCAAATGAGGTGCTCGGTCAAAAAACAATCAAATGACTTTGAATTGCAATATTTCGAGAACCAGACCTCCGAGACGCTTCTGGATTTTTTTGTGGATAGCTGTGAGAAATCTTACTAAGTCGGTTTTTACCGCAACCTCCTACAAGGCTTAGGTTAGAAAATATAGCCACGCAAAGGCATTAAAGACGAAGATTTTTTTTGCAAAATCCATAAAATTTTTTTGGCTCGAATCGGGTTGATTTATATATCAATGGAAAGGTCTATTAATTCTCTATGCAACAGTGGAAGTTTTAGCCGCGTACGAGCTTTGGTTGCGGAAATATGGCCTTCCAAAGATTTTTTGTCAGAGGTCAGAGATGCATTTTTAGATTCACTTTGGATGCAAATATTTTCACAACCAGACCTCATAGAATGATTTGGTTTTCAGTGGCAGAAAGCTCTTAAATGGGAGTATGAATTCTGAAGATACCACTTCTTTTCAAGGCTTGGTTGCGGAAATATCTCATCAGAACCAAATGAGGTGCTCGGTCAAAAAACAATCAAATGACTTTGAATTGCAATATTTCGAGAACCAGACCTCCGAGACGCTTCTGGATTTTTTTGTGGATAGCTGTGAGAAATCTAACTAAGTAGGTTTTTACCGCAACCTCCTACAAGGCTTAGGTTAGAAAATATAGCCACGCAAAGGCATTAAAGACGAAGATTTTTTTTGCAAAATCCATAAAATTTTTTTGGCTCGAATCGGGTTGATTTATATATCAATGGAAAGGTCTATTAATTCTCTATGCAACAGTGGAAGTTTTAGCCGCGTACGAGCTTTGGTTGCGGAAATATAGCCTTCCAAAGAGTTTTTGTCAGAGGTCAGAGATGCATTTTTAGATTCACTTTGGATGCAAATATTTTCACAACCAGACCTCATAGAATGATTTGGTTTTCAGTGGCAGAAAGCTCTTAAATGGGAGTATGAATTCTGAAGATACCACTTCTTTTCAAGGCTTGGTTGCGGAAATATCTCATCAGAACCAAATGAGGTGCTCGGTCAAAAAACAATCAAATGACTTTGAATTGCAATATTTCGAGAACCAGACCTCCGAGACGCTTCTGGATTTTTTTGTGGATAGCTGTGAGAAATCTTACTAAGTCGGTTTTTACCGCAACCTCCTACAAGGCTTAGGTTAGAAAATATAGCCACGCAAAGGCATTAAAGACGAAGATTTTTTTTGCAAAATCCATAAAATTTTTTGGCTCGAATCGGGTTGATTTATATATCAATGGAAAGGTCTATTAATTCTCTATGCAACAGTGGAAGTTTTAGCCGCGTACGAGCTTTGGTTGCGGAAATATAGCCTTCCAAAGAGTTTTTGTCAGAGGTCAGAGATGCATTTTTAGATTCACTTTGGATGCAAATATTTTCACAACCAGACCTCATAGAATGATTTGGTTTTCAGTGGCAGAAAGCTCTTAAATGGGAGTATGAATTCTGAAAATACCACTTCTTTTCAAGGCTTGGTTGCGGAAATATCTCATCAGAACCAAATGAGGTGCTCGGTCAAAAAACAATCAAATGACTTTGAATTGCAATATTTCGAGAACCAGACCTCCGAGACGCTTCTGGATTTTTTTGTGGATAGCTGTGAGAAATCTAACTAAGTCGTTTTTTACCGCAACCTCCTACAAGGCTTAGGTTAGAAAATATAGCCACGCAAAGGCATTAAAGACGAAGATTTTTTTTGCAAAATCCATAAAATTTTTTTGGCTCGAATCGGGTTGATTTATATATCAATGGAAAGGTCTATTAATTCTCTATGCAACAGTGGAAGTTTTAGCCGCGTACGAGCTTTGGTTGCGGAAATATAGCCTTCCAAAGAGTTTTGGTCAGAGGTCAGAGATGCATTTTTAGATTCACTTTGGATGCAAATATTTTCACAACCAGACCTCATAGAATGATTTGGTTTTCAGTGGCAGAAAGCTCTTTAAAGGAAGTATGAATTCTGAAAATACCACTTCTTTTCAAGGCTTGGTTGCGGAAATATCTCATCAGAACCAAATGAGGTGCTCGGTCAAAAAACAATCAAATGACTTTGAATTGCAATATTTCGAGAACCAGACCTCCGAGACGCTTCTGGATTTTTTTGTGGATAGCTGTGAGAAATCTTACTAAGTCGGTTTTTACCGCAACCTCCTACAAGGTTTAGGTTAGAAAATATAGCCACGCAAAGGCATTAAAGACGAAGATTTTTTTTTGCAAAATCCATACAATTTTTTTGGCTCGAATCGGGTTGATTTATATATCAATGGAAAGGTCTATTAATTCTCTATGCAACAGTGGAAGTTTTAGCCGCGTACGAGCTTTGGTTGCGGAAATATAGCCTTCCAAAGAGTTTTTGTCAGAGGTCAGAGATGCATTTTTAGATTCACTTTGGATGCAAATATTTTCACAACCAGACCTCATAGAATGATTTGGTTTTCAGTGGCAGAAAGCTCTTAAATGGGAGTATGAATTCTGAAAATACCACTTCTTTTCAAGGCTTGGTTGCGGAAATATCTCATCAGAACCAAATGAGGTGCTCGGTCAAAAAACAATCAAATGACTTTGAATTGCAATATTTCGAGAACCAGACCTCCGAGACGCTTCTGGATTTTTTTGTGGATAGCTGTGAGAAATCTAACTAAGTCGTTTTTTACCGCAACCTCCTACAAGGCTTAGGTTAGAAAATATAGCCACGCAAAGGCATTAAAGACGAAGATTTTTTTTGCAAAATCCATAAAATTTTTTGGCTCGAATCGGGTTGATTTATATATCAATGGAAAGGTCTATTAATTCTCTATGCAACAGTGGAAGTTTTAGCCGCGTACGAGCTTTGGTTGCGGAAATATAGCCTTCCAAAGAGTTTTGGTCAGAGGTCAGAGATGCATTTTTAGATTCACTTTGGATGCAAATATTTTCACAACCAGACCTCATAGAATGATTTGGTTTTCAGTGGCAGAAAGCTCTTTAAAGGAAGTATGAATTCTGAAAATACCACTTCTTTTCAAGGCTTGGTTGCGGAAATATCTCATCAGAACCAAATGAGGTGCTCGGTCAAAAAACAATCAAATGACTTTGAATTGCAATATTTCGAGAACCAGACCTCCGAGACGCTTCTGGATTTTTTTGTGGATAGCTGTGAGAAATCTTACTAAGTCGGTTTTTACCGCAACCTCCTACAAGGCTTAGGTTAGAAAATATAGCCACGCAAAGGCATTAAAGACGAAGATTTTTTTTGCAAAATCCATAAAATTTTTTGGCTCGAATCGGGTTGATTTATATATCAATGGAAAGGTCTATTAATTCTCTATGCAACAGTGGAAGTTTTAGCCGCGTACGAGCTTTGGTTGCGGAAATATAGCCTTCCAAAGAGTTTTTGTCAGAGGTCAGAGATGCATTTTTAGATTCACTTTGGATGCAAATATTTTCACAACCAGACCTCATAGAATGATTTGGTTTTCAGTGGCAGAAAGCTCTTTAAAGGAAGTATGAATTCTGAAAATACCACTTCTTTTCAAGGCTTGGTTGCGGAAATATCTCATCAGAACCAAATGAGGTGCTCGGTCAAAAAACAATCAAATGACTTTGAATTGCAATATTTCGAGAACCAGACCTCCGAGACGCTTCTGGATTTTTTTGTGGATAGCTGTGAGAAATCTAACTAAGTCGTTTTTTACCGCAACCTCCTACAAGGCTTAGGTTAGAAAATATAGCCACGCAAAGGCATTAAAGACGAAGATTTTTTTTGCAAAATCCTTAAAATTTTGTTGGCTCGAATCGGGTTGATTTATATATCAATGGAAAGGTCTATTAATTCTCTATGCAACAGTGGAAGTTTTAGCCGCGTACGAGCTTTGGTTGCGGAAATATAGCCTTCCAAAGAGTTTTGGTCAGAGGTCAGAGATGCATTTTTAGATTCACTTTGGATGCAAATATTTTCACAACCAGACCTCATAGAATGATTTGGTTTTCAGTGGCAGAAAGCTCTTTAAAGGAAGTATGAATTCTGAAAATACCACTTCTTTTCAAGGCTTGGTTGCGGAAATATCTCATCAGAACCAAATGAGGTGCTCGGTCAAAAAACAATCAAATGACTTTGAATTGCAATATTTCGAGAACCAGACCTCCGAGACGCTTCTGGATTTTTTTGTGGATAGCTGTGAGAAATCTAACTAAGTCGGTTTTTACCGCAACCTCCTACAAGGTTTAGGTTAGAAAATATAGCCACGCAAAGGCATTAAAGACGAAGATTTTTTTTTGCAAAATCCATACAATTTTTTTGGCTCGAATCGGGTTGATTTATATATCAATGGAAAGGTCTATTAATTCTCTATGCAACAGTGGAAGTTTTAGCCGCGTACGAGCTTTGGTTGCGGAAATATAGCCTTCCAAAGAGTTTTTGTCAGAGGTCAGAGATGCATTTTTAGATTCACTTTGGATGCAAATATTTTCACAACCAGACCTCATAGAATGATTTGGTTTTCAGTGGCAGAAAGCTCTTAAATGGGAGTATGAATTCTGAAAATACCACTTCTTTTCAAGGCTTGGTTGACCTCCGGACCTCCGAGACGCTTCTGGATTTTTTTGTGGATAGCTGTGAGAAATCTAACTAAGTCGGTTTTTACCGCAACCTCCTACAAGGTTTAGGTTAGAAAATATAGCCACGCAAAGGCATTAAAGACGAAGATTTTTTTTTGCAAAATCCATACAATTTTTTTGGCTCGAATCGGGTTGATTTATATATCAATGGAAAGGTCTATTAATTCTCTATGCAACAGTGGAAGTTTTAGCCGCGTACGAGCTTTGGTTGCGGAAATATAGCCTTCCAAAGAGTTTTTGTCAGAGGTCAGAGATGCATTTTTAGATTCACTTTGGATGCAAATATTTTCACAACCAGACCTCATAGAATGATTTGGTTTTCAGTGGCAGAAAGCTCTTAAATGGGAGTATGAATTCTGAAAATACCACTTCTTTTCAAGGCTTGGTTGACCTCCGGACCTCCGAGACGCTTCTGGATTTTTTTGTGGATAGCTGTGAGAAATCTAACTAAGTCGGTTTTTACCGCAACCTCCTACAAGGTTTAGGTTAGAAAATATAGCCACGCAAAGGCATTAAAGACGAAGATTTTTTTTTGCAAAATCCATACAATTTTTTTGGCTCGAATCGGGTTGATTTATATATCAATGGAAAGGTCTATTAATTCTCTATGCAACAGTGGAAGTTTTAGCCGCGTACGAGCTTTGGTTGCGGAAATATAGCCTTCCAAAGAGTTTTTGTCAGAGGTCAGAGATGCATTTTTAGATTCACTTTGGATGCAAATATTTTCACAACCAGACCTCATAGAATGATTTGGTTTTCAGTGGCAGAAAGCTCTTAAATGGGAGTATGAATTCTGAAAATACCACTTCTTTTCAAGGCTTGGTTGCGGAAATATCTCATCAGAACCAAATGAGGTGCTCGGTCAAAAAACAATCAAATGACTTTGAATTGCAATATTTCGAGAACCAGACCTCCGAGACGCTTCTGGATTTTTTTGTGGATAGCTGTGAGAAATCTAACTAAGTCGTTTTTTACCGCAACCTCCTACAAGGCTTAGGTTAGAAAATATAGCCACGCAAAGGCATTAAAGACGAAGATTTTTTTTGCAAAATCCATAAAATTTTTTGGCTCAAATCGGGTTGATTTATATATCAATGGAAAGGTCTATTAATTCTCTATGCAACAGTGGAAGTTTTAGCCGCGTACGAGCTTTGGTTGCGGAAATATAGCCTTCCAAAGAGTTTTGGTCAGAGGTCAGAGATGCATTTTTAGATTCACTTTGGATGCAAATATTTTCACAACCAGACCTCATAGAATGATTTGGTTTTCAGTGGCAGAAAGCTCTTTAAAGGAAGTATGAATTCTGAAAATACCACTTCTTTTCAAGGCTTGGTTGCGGAAATATCTCATCAGAACCAAATGAGGTGCTCGGTCAAAAAACAATCAAATGACTTTGAATTGCAATATTTCGAGAACCAGACCTCCGAGACGCTTCTGGATTTTTTTGTGGATAGCTGTGAGAAATCTTACTAAGTCGGTTTTTACCGCAACCTCCTACAAGGCTTAGGTTAGAAAATATAGCCACGCAAAGGCATTAAAGACGAAGATTTTTTTTGCAAAATCCATAAAATTTTTTTGGCTCGAATCGGGTTGATTTATATATCAATGGAAAGGTCTATTAATTCTCTATGCAACAGTGGAAGTTTTAGCCGCGTACGAGCTTTGGTTGCGGAAATATAGCCTTCCAAAGAGTTTTTGTCAGAGGTCAGAGATGCATTTTTAGATTCACTTTGGATGCAAATATTTTCACAACCAGACCTCATAGAATGATTTGGTTTTCTGTGGCAGAAAGCTCTTTAAAGGAAGTATGAATTCTGAAAATACCACTTCTTTTCAAGGCTTGGTTGCGGAAATATCTCATCAGAACCAAATGAGGTGCTCGGTCAAAAAACAATCAAATGACTTTGAATTGCAATATTTCGAGAACCAGACCTCCGAGACGCTTCTGGATTTTTTTGTGGATAGCTGTGAGAAATCTAACTAAGTCGGTTTTTACCGCAACCTCCTACAAGGCTTAGGTTAGAAAATATAGCCACGCAAAGGCATTAAAGACGAAGATTTTTTTTGCAAAATCCATAAAATTTTTTTGGCTCGAATCGGGTTGATTTATATATCAATGGAAAGGTCTATTAATTCTCTATGCAACAGTGGAAGTTTTAGCCGCGTACGAGCTTTGGTTGCGGAAATATAGCCTTCCAAAGAGTTTTTGTCAGAGGTCAGAGATGCATTTTTAGATTCACTTTGGATGCAAATATTTTCACAACCAGACCTCATAGAATGATTTGGTTTTCAGTGGCAGAAAGCTCTTTAAAGGAAGTATGAATTCTGAAAATACCACTTCTTTTCAAGGCTTGGTTGCGGAAATATCTCATCAGAACCAAATGAGGTGCTCGGTCAAAAAACAATCAAATGACTTTGAATTGCAATATTTCGAGAACCAGACCTCCGAGACGCTTCTGGATTTTTTTGTGGATTGCTGTGAGAAATCTAACTAAGTCGGTTTTTACCGCAACCTCCTACAAGGCTTAGGTTAGAAAATATAGCCACGCAAAGGCATTAAAGACGAAGATTTTTTTTGCAAAATCCATAAAATTTTTTTGGCTCGAATCGGGTTGATTTATATATCAATGGAAAGGTCTATTAATTCTCTATGCAACAGTGGAAGTTTTAGCCGCGTACGAGCTTTGGTTGCGGAAATATAGCCTTCCAAAGAGTTTTTGTCAGAGGTCAGAGATGCATTTTTAGATTCACTTTGGATGCAAATATTTTCACAACCAGACCTCATAGAATGATTTGGTTTTCAGTGGCAGAAAGCTCTTTAAAGGAAGTATGAATTCTGAAAATACCACTTCTTTTCAAGGCTTGGTTGCGGAAATATCTCATCAGAACCAAATGAGGTGCTCGGTCAAAAAACAATCAAATGACTTTGAATTGCAATATTTCGAGAACCAGACCTCCGAGACGCTTCTGGATTTTTTTGTGGATAGCTGTGAGAAATCTAACTAAGTCGGTTTTTACCGCAACCTCCTACAAGGCTTAGGTTAGAAAATATAGCCACGCAAAGGCATTAAAGACGAAGATTTTTTTTTGCAAAATCCATCAAATTTTTTTTGGCTCGAATCGGGTTGATTTATATATCAATGGAAAGGTCTATTAATTCTCTATGCAACAGTGGAAGTTTTAGCCGCGTACGAGCTTTGGTTGCGGAAATATAGCCTTCCAAAGAGTTTTTGTCAGAGGTCAGAGATGCATTTTTAGATTCACTTTGGATGCAAATATTTTCACAACCAGACCTCATAGAATGATTTGGTTTTCAGTGGCAGAAAGCTCTTTAAAGGAAGTATGAATTCTGAAAATACCACTTCTTTTCAAGGCTTGGTTGCGGAAATATCTCATCAGAACCAAATGAGGTGCTCGGTCAAAAAACAATCAAATGACTTTGACTTGCAATATTTCGAGAACCAGACCTCCGAGACGCTTCTGGATTTTTTTGTGGATAGCTGTGAGAAATCTAACTAAGTCGGTTTTTACCGCAACCTCCTACAAGGTTTAGGTTAGAAAATATAGCCACGCAAAGGCATTAAAGACGAAGATTTTTTTTTGCAAAATCCATAAAATTTTTTTGGCTCGAATCGGGTTGATTTATATATCAATGGAAAGGTCTATTAATTCTCTATGCAACAGTGGAAGTTTTAGCCGCGTATGAGCTTTGGTTGCGGAAATATAGCCTTCCAAAGAGTTTTTGTCAGAGGTCAGAGATGCATTTTTAGATTCACTTTGGATGCAAATATTTTCACAACCAGACCTCATAGAATGATTTGGTTTTCAGTGGCAGAAAGCTCTTTAAAGGAAGTATGAATTCTGAAAATACCACTTCTTTTCAAGGCTTGGTTGCGGAAATATCTCATCAGAACCAAATGAGGTGCTCGGTCAAAAAACAATCAAATGACTTTGAATTGCAATATTTCGAGAACCAGACCTCCGAGACGCTTCTGGATTTTTTTGTGGATAGCTGTGAGAAATCTAACTAAGTCGTTTTTTACCGCAACCTCCTACAAGGCTTAGGTTAGAAAATATAGCCACGCAAAGGCATTAAAGACGAAGATTTTTTTTGCAAAATCCCTAAAATTTTGTTGGCTCGAATCGGGTTGATTTATATATCAATGGAAAGGTCTATTAATTCTCTATGCAACAGTGGAAGTTTTAGCCGCGTACGAGCTTTGGTTGCGGAAATATAGCCTTCCAAAGAGTTTTGGTCAGAGGTCAGAGATGCATTTTTAGATTCACTTTGGATGCAAATATTTTCACAACCAGACCTCATAGAATGATTTGGTTTTCAGTGGCAGAAAGCTCTTTAAAGGAAGTATGAATTCTGAAAATACCACTTCTTTTCAAGGCTTGGTTGCGGAAATATCTCATCAGAACCAAATGAGGTGCTCGGTCAAAAAACAATCAAATGACTTTGAATTGCAATATTTCGAGAACCAGACCTCCGAGACGCTTCTGGATTTTTTTGTGGATAGCTGTGAAAAATCTCACTAAGTCGGTTTTTACCGCAACCTCCTACAAGGCTTAGGTTAGAAAATATAGCCACGCAAAGGCATTAAAGACGAAGATTTTTTTTGCAAAATCCATAAAATTTTTTTGGCTCGAATCGGGTTGATTTATATATCAATGGAAAGGTCTATTAATTCTCTATGCAACAGTGGAAGTTTTAGCCGCGTACGAGCTTTGGTTGCGGAAATATAGCCTTCCAAAGAGTTTTGGTCAGAGGTCAGAGATGCATTTTTAGATTCACTTTGGATGCAAATATTTTCACAACCAGACCTCATAGAATGATTTGGTTTTCAGTGGCAGAAAGCTCTTTAAAGGAACTATGAATTCTGAAAATACCACTTCTTTTCAAGGCTTGGTTGCGGAAATATCTCATCAGAACCAAATGAGGTGCTCGGTCAAAAAACAATCAAATGACTTTGAATTGCAATATTTCGAGAACCAGACCTCCGAGACGCTTCTGGATTTTTTTGTGGATAGCTGTGAGAAATCTTACTAAGTCGGTTTTTACCGCAACCTCCTACAAGGCTTAGGTTAGAAAATATAGCCACGCAAAGGCATTAAAGACGAAGATTTTTTTTGCAAAATCCATAAAATTTTTTGGCTCGAATCGGGTTGATTTATATATCAATGGAAAGGTCTATTAATTCTCTATGCAACAGTGGAAGTTTTAGCCGCGTACGAGCTTTGGTTGCGGAAATATAGCCTTCCAAAGAGTTTTGGTCAGAGGTCAGAGATGCATTTTTAGATTCACTTTGGATGCAAATATTTTCACAACCAGACCTCATAGAATGATTTGGTTTTCAGTGGCAGAAAGCTCTTTAAAGGAAGTATGAATTCTGAAAATACCACTTCTTTTCAAGGCTTGGTTGCGGAAATATCTCATCAGAACCAAATGAGGTGCTCGGTCAAAAAACAATCAAATGACTTTGAATTGCAATATTTCGAGAACCAGACCTCCGAGACGCTTCTGGATTTTTTTGTATGTATGAATTCTGAAGATACCACTTCTTTTCAAGGCTTGGTTGCGGAAATATCTCATCAGAACCAAATGAGGTGCTCGGTCAAAAAACAATCAAATGACTTTGAATTGCAATATTTCGAGAACCAGACCTCCGAGACGCTTCTGGATTTTTTTGTGGATAGCTGTGAGAAATCTAACTAAGTAGGTTTTTACCGCAACCTCCTACAAGGCTTAGGTTAGAAAATATAGCCACGCAAAGGCATTAAAGACGAAGATTTTTTTTGCAAAATCCATAAAATTTTTTGGCTCGAATCGGGTTGATTTATATATCAATGGAAAGGTCTATTAATTCTCTATGCAACAGTGGAAGTTTTAGCCGCGTACGAGCTTTGGTTGCGGAAATATAGCCTTCCAAAGAGTTTTTGTCAGAGGTCAGAGATGCATTTTTAGATTCACTTTGGATGCAAATATTTTCACAACCAGACCTCATAGAATGATTTGGTTTTCAGTGGCAGAAAGCTCTTTAAAGGAAGTATGAATTCTGAAAATACCACTTCTTTTCAAGGCTTGGTTGCGGAAATATCTCATCAGAACCAAATGAGGTGCTCGGTCAAAAAACAATCAAATGACTTTGAATTGCAATATTTCGAGAACCAGACCTCCGAGACGCTTCTGGATTTTTTTGTGGATAGCTGTGAGAAATCTTACTAAGTCGGTTTTTACCGCAACCTCCTACAAGGCTTAGGTTAGAAAATATAGCCACGCAAAGGCATTAAAGACGAAGATTTTTTTTGCAAAATCCATAAAATTTTTTTGGCTCGAATCGGGTTGATTTATATATCAATGGAAAGGTCTATTAATTCTCTATGCAACAGTGGAAGTTTTAGCCGCGTACGAGCTTTGGTTGCGGAAATATAGCCTTCCAAAGAGTTTTGGTCAGAGGTCAGAGATGCATTTTTAGATTCACTTTGGATGCAAATATTTTCACAACCAGACCTCATAGAATGATTTGGTTTTCAGTGGCAGAAAGCTCTTTAAAGGAAGTATGAATTCTGAAAATACCACTTCTTTTCAAGGCTTGGTTGCGGAAATATCTCATCAGAACCAAATGAGGTGCTCGGTCAAAAAACAATCAAATGACTTTGAATTGCAATATTTCGAGAACCAGACCTCCGAGACGCTTCTGGATTTTTTTGTGGATAGCTGTGAGAAATCTTACTAAGTCGGTTTTTACCGCAACCTCCTACAAGGCTTAGGTTAGAAAATATAGCCACGCAAAGGCATTAAAGACGAAGATTTTTTTTGCAAAATCCATAAAATTTTTTTGGCTCGAATCGGGTTGATTTATATATCAATGGAAAGGTCTATTAATTCTCTATGCAACAGTGGAAGTTTTAGCCGCGTACGAGCTTTGGTTGCGGAAATATAGCCTTCCAAAGAGTTTTTGTCAGAGGTCAGAGATGCATTTTTAGATTCACTTTGGATGCAAATATTTTCACAACCAGACCTCATAGAATGATTTGGTTTTCAGTGGCAGAAAGCTCTTAAATGGGAGTATGAATTCTGAAAATACCACTTCTTTTCAAGGCTTGGTTGCGGAAATATCTCATCAGAACCAAATGAGGTGCTCGGTCAAAAAACAATCAAATGACTTTGAATTGCAATATTTCGAGAACCAGACCTCCGAGACGCTTCTGGATTTTTTTGTGGATAGCTGTGAGAAATCTTACTAAGTCGGTTTTTACCGCAACCTCCTACAAGGCTTAGGTTAGAAAATATAGCCACGCAAAGGCATTAAAGACGAAGATTTTTTTTGCAAAATCCATAAAATTTTTTGGCTCGAATCGGGTTGATTTATATATCAATGGAAAGGTATATTAATTCTCTATGCAACAGTGGAAGTTTTAGCCGCGTACGAGCTTTGGTTGCGGAAATATAGCCTTCCAAAGAGTTTTTGTCAGAGGTCAGAGATGCATTTTTAGATTCACTTTGGATGCAAATATTTTCACAACCAGACCTCATAGAATGATTTGGTTTTCAGTGGCAGAAAGCTCTTTAAAGGAAGTATGAATTCTGAAAATACCACTTCTTTTCAAGGCTTGGTTGCGGAAATATCTCATCAGAACCAAATGAGGTGCTCGGTCAAAAAACAATCAAATGACTTTGAATTGCAATATTTCGAGAACCAGACCTCCGAGACGCTTCTGGATTTTTTTGTGGATAGCTGTGAGAAATCTTACTAAGTCGGTTTTTACCGCAACCTCCTACAAGGCTTAGGTTAGAAAATATAGCCACGCAAAGGCATTAAAGACGAAGATTTTTTTTGCAAAATCCATAAAATTTTTTGGCTCGAATCGGGTTGATTTATATATCAATGGAAAGGTCTATTAATTCTCTATGCAACAGTGGAAGTTTTAGCCGCGTACGAGCTTTGGTTGCGGAAATATAGCCTTCCAAAGAGTTTTTGTCAGAGGTCAGAGATGCATTTTTAGATTCACTTTGGATGCAAATATTTTCACAACCAGACCTCATAGAATGATTTGGTTTTCCATGGCAGAAAGCTCTTTAAAGGAAGTATGAATTCTGAAAATACCACTTCTTTTCAAGGCTTGGTTGCGGAAATATCTCATCAGAACCAAATGAGGTGCTCGGTCAAAAAACAATCAAATGACTTTGAATTGCAATATTTCGAGAACCAGACCTCCGAGACGCTTCTGGATTTTTTTGTGGATAGCTGTGAGACATCTAACTAAGTCGGTTTTTACCGCAACCTCCTACAAGGTTTAGGTTAGAAAATATAGCCACGCAAAGGCATTAAAGACGAAGATTTTTTTTTGCAAAATCCATACAATTTTTTTGGCTCGAATCGGGTTGATTTATATATCAATGGAAAGGTCTATTAATTCTCTATGCAACAGTGGAAGTTTTAGCCGCGTACGAGCTTTGGTTGCGGAAATATAGCCTTCCAAAGAGTTTTTGTCAGAGGTCAGAGATGCATTTTTAGATTCACTTTGGATGCAAATATTTTCACAACCAGACCTCATAGAATGATTTGGTTTTCAGTGGCAGAAAGCTCTTAAATGGGAGTATGAATTCTGAAAATACCACTTCTTTTCAAGGCTTGGTTGCGGAAATATCTCATCGGAACCAAATGAGGTGCTCGGTCAAAAAACAATCAAATGACTTTGAATTGCAATATTTCGAGAACCAGACCTCCGAGACGCTTCTGGATTTTTTTGTGGATAGCTGTGAGAAATCTAACTAAGTCGGTTTTTACCGCAACCTCCTACAAGGCTTAGGTTAGAAAATATAGCCACGCAAAGGCATTAAAGACGAAGATTTTTTTTTGCAAAATCCATAAAATTTTTTTGGCTCGAATCGGGTTGATTTATATATCAATGGAAAGGTCTATTAATTCTCTATGCAACAGTAGAAGTTTTAGCCGCGAGCTTTGGTTGCGGAAATATAGCCTTCCAAAGAGTTTTTGTCAGAGGTCAGAGATGCATTTTTAGATTCACTTTGGATGCAAATATTTTCACAACCAGACCTCATAGAATGATTTGGTTTTCAGTGGCAGAAAGCTCTTAAATGGGAGTATGAATTCTGAAGATACCACTTCTTTTCAAGGCTTGGTTGCGGAAATATCTCATCAGAACCAAATGAGGTGCTCGGTCAAAAAACAATCAAATGACTTTGAATTGCAATATTTCGAGAACCAGACCTCCGAGACGCTTCTGGATTTTTTTGTGGATAGCTGTGAGAAATCTAACTAAGTCGGTTTTTACCGCAACCTCCTACAAGGCTTAGGTTAGAAAATATAGCCACGCAAAGGCATTAAAGACGAAGATTTTTTTTGCAAAATCCTTAAAATTTTGTTGGCTCGAATCGGGTTGATTTATATATCAATGGAAAGGTCTATTAATTCTCTATGCAACAGTGGAAGTTTTAGCCGCGTACGAGCTTTGGTTGCGGAAATATAGCCTTCCAAAGAGTTTTGGTCAGAGGTCAGAGATGCATTTTTAGATTCACTTTGGATGCAAATATTTTCACAACCAGACCTCATAGAATGATTTGGTTTTCAGTGGCAGAAAGCTCTTAAATGGGAGTATGAATTCTGAAAATACCACTTCTTTTCAAGGCTTGGTTGCGGAAATATTTCATCAGAACCAAATGAGGTGCTCGGTCAAAAAACAATCAAATGACTTTGAATTGCAATATTTCGAGAACCAGACCTCCGAGACGCTTCTGGATTTTTTTGTGGATAGCTGTGAGAAATCTAACTAAGTCGTTTTTTACCGCAACCTCCTACAAGGCTTAGGTTAGAAAATATAGCCACGCAAAGGCATTAAAGACGAAGATTTTTTTTGCAAAATCCATAAAATTTTTTTGGCTCGAATCGGGTTGATTTATATATCAATGGAAAGGTCTATTAATTTTCTATGCAACAGTGGAAGTTTTAGCCGCGTACGAGCTTTGGTTGCGGAAATATAGCCTTCCAAAGAGTTTTTGTCAGAGGTCAGAGATGCATTTTTAGATTCACTTTGGATGCAAATATTTTCACAACCAGACCTCATAGAATGATTTGGTTTTCAGTGGCAGAAAGCTCTTTAAAGGAAGTATGAATTCTGAAAATACCACTTCTTTTCAAGGCTTGGTTGCGGAAATATCTCATCAGAACCAAATGAGGTGCTCGGTCAAAAAACAATCAAATGACTTTGAATTGCAATATTTCGAGAACCAGACCTCCGAGACGCTTCTGGATTTTTTTGTGGATAGCTGTGAGAAATCTTACTAAGTCGGTTTTTACCGCAACCTCCTACAAGGCTTAGGTTAGAAAATATAGCCACGCAAAGGCATTAAAGACGAAGATTTTTTTTGCAAAATCCATAAAATTTTTTGGCTCGAATCGGGTTGATTTATATATCAATGGAAAGGTCTATTAATTCTCTATGCAACAGTGGAAGTTTTAGCCGCGTACGAGCTTTGGTTGCGGAAATATAGCCTTCCAAAGAGTTTTTGTCAGAGGTCAGAGATGCATTTTTAGATTCACTTTGGATGCAAATATTTTCACAACCAGACCTCATAGAATGATTTGGTTTTCAGTGGCAGAAAGCTCTTTAAAGGAAGTATGAATTCTGAAAATACCACTTCTTTTCAAGGCTTGGTTGCGGAAATATCTCATCAGAACCAAATGAGGTGCTCGGTCAAAAAACAATCAAATGACTTTGAATTGCAATATTTCGAGAACCAGACCTCCGAGACGCTTCTGGATTTTTTTGTGGATAGCTGTGAGAAATCTTACTAAGTCGGTTTTTACCGCAACCTCCTACAAGGCTTAGGTTAGAAAATATAGCCACGCAAAGGCATTAAAGACGAAGATTTTTTTTGCAAAATCTGTGACGTAGCCGATTAAGAAAAA
>CAWVOZ010000020.1:15000-27671 GCA_963931855.1 Philhelius festivus
ACCGATATTAGGCCGTAATTGGATGTATGCTTTCGGTATGTCACTGCATTCAGTCAAAGTAGTTGAAACGGTAAATAGTGATACAAATAGTTTGTTTAAGGAATTTCCTGAGGTTTTTGATGGAAAATTAGGAAAATTTTTAGAAGGAACAGTTAGCTTAAGATTAAAAGACGATTCAAGTCAAGTTTTTTGTAGATTCGGTTTGTTATTTGGGTCATATTATTAATAAAAATGGATTGGAAACAGATAAAAAAAAGGTCAACGCAATTTTAGACTTACCTACTCCAAAATCCGTAGTTGAATTGCAATCCTTTTTGGGTGTTATAAATTTGTATAGAGACTTTATGCCCAACTTAGCCACAATAGCTGGACCCCTATACGAGATGCTTTCAGGTGACAAGAAGTTAAATGGTTGGGGAAAACGTCAGGATTTGTCATTCAAGGAATTAAAAAAATTACTAGTATCTTCTAAGGTGCTAGCCCATTTTGATCCTAACGTTAAACTCAAACTAATTGTCGATGCTAGTCCTTGTGGCCTAGCTGCAGCTCTTGTTCATTTATATGATAACGGTGTCGAAAAACCAATTTCCTTCGCATCACAAAGATTATCTCAATCTCAAATGAAATATTCGCAAATTGAAAGAGAAGCCCTTGCTATTGTTTTTGGAGTTAAAAAATATCATCAATATCTTTTTGGGACCAATTTTATTTTAGTTTCAGATAATAAACCTTTAGTATCAATATTTGGGTCCAAGAAAGGTATTCCTGCCATGTCGGCAAACAGGTTGCAGCGGTATGCCTTATTTTTATCGGGTTATCAATTTGAAATTCAGTATATTAACACAAAAAACAATATTACCGATTATTTTTCGCGCTCTCCGGTAGATAGCCCTGATTCAATTAAAGTTGAGGATGATGGAGGGGAGGTTTGCGTTAACCATTTAGAGACGGCTAGATTGCCGTTAACATTTAAAATAATAAGGAATGAATCAAATGAGGATAAATTGTTGCAACAAGTAATGAATCATGTGCAGTCTGGTTGGCCTGTGAAGGTTGATGAGTTGAAATTGAAGCCGTATTTTCTTAGACGTTACGAACTATCAATTGAGTCCAATTGTTTATTTTGGGGATTTAAAGTAGTTATTCCTGCAAAGCTTATACCCTCTGTGCTGAAAGAACTGCATAAGACTCATTTGGGAACAGAAAAGATGAAAAGTTTAATTAGAAGCTACTGTTGGTGGCCATCAATCAACAGTGATGTAGAAGCCATTACAAGTTCTTGCGAAAGCTGTTTATCGAACCAAAATAATCCCAATAAACCGACACTTATTAATTGGGATTGGCCAGATCGACCATGGAAACGTATTCATATAGATTTTTTTGGTCCTTTGTGTAAGAAAATGTTTCTTATTTGTGTTGACGCTCACTCCAAATGGCTTGAATGTATTGACATGGGTAATAACATAACAAGTTCAAATACAATTGAAAAACTCCGCTCGATGTTTTCTAGGTTTGGTCTACCGAACATTGTAGTAAGTGACAATGGCAGATCTTTCGTATCTGCAGAATTTAAAGATTTTTTAGAGCAGTAGGAATAAGGATACTTGAGACTGGGAACTTTTTTTACGACTTTTTTCATGGTTTTATGGTTTTTTGGGTTTTAATGGCTTTTTAAACGTTTTGTTTTTCTTTGTCGGCATGAGCGGCGCACAATTCGGTTCAGTTTTTCTTTTTTGTATGACCCTTTTTATATTGGTTTTTGTTGGCTGTGTTTTTTAAATGTTTGGTTTTTGTGTTGGAAAAAAAAAGAAAGTATTTTGACATTGTCATTGAGGATCGGTATTGGAAAATATCAGTCAAGTGCATTTTTTAAAATGTACTGTTGCCCGTTGATGTTTTTCAAGTATCTCGTTGCAGATAGGGATAGATATACATCTGTTTGTCATCAGATATACGGACTTTTTACATGAGGACTTTGACCTAGTGCGATAGGATTTGGTGGTGGTGATTATTTCCATTGTCTGTCCAATATGCCCCATACCGACTAGATCAGATTGCCATAATCATCAAGCCCATTGATAATGAGGAAGATGAATAAGAAAACTCCACATGAGAAATAATAGCAAGCAAGCCGATATACCCAACACTTGAGTTTTTCATTTATAAGTGACCTTTGGCGTTAGAGGTCGTCGAGCCCTGGGACCAATCATTCAAGTTGGATTTTCACGAGAAAATCCAGCAACAACAGCAGCAACAGCAGCATCAACCACAACTTCAACAACAACAACAACAACAACAACAGCAGCAGCAGCAGCAGCAACAACAACAACAACCGAAAGAAAAAGTGGAGGTAAAACTTCCTACCGGCAGCAAAACAAAAAATAAAGAGGAATTTTCAATTCCTCTCAGTCAAAAGCATATTTTTTATAACTCCTTATATTAAATAAAATTTTTCTTGATTCTAACTTCAAAACATTTTTTTTTTTGTTCTTATTGTCGTTCATTTTCCTCTTGGTTTTGCTATATACTAAATGCATATGATATGCGTTTCTCTATCTATTAGTTTTCTCATTGAAACGTATAGAATAGAAAAAATATGTTTTTAATACCTTAAAATAAATAAAAAAAAAATTGAATTGAATTGTTTTTTATTATTTTTTTTGTTTGGTTTTGGTTTTTCTCAAGATTATGTTGTTTTTCTGTTTGTTACTTTTCTAGCGAATCCAGATAATCAGCGAGTTGGAGACAAAAATTAAGCGGTTCGACCTAATGGGTAGAAAAATTCAATTCAGGATTAAACCCATTCCCGAGAGGGAAGAACCAACATCATGGATCAGGGAAGCAGTCAACGACATGTTTAAACATGCGCTAAAGGACGTCAGCCCCGCAGATAAAGTAGGAATTACTTTTTGCGGGAAGAGTTTCAGTGCTGAACGAGGAAATGGGTGGATCAACTTTAAAGATTGTGCAAATGTGAAATTTAGCGACGTATGGGAGATGATTGCTAAGATCTTTCAGAGCAATTCGGAAGGTTTGAGCACGGATGATTTTTCTTTGACCATAACGTCGGTTAAGCTTCCTTCAGGAACAGGAAAAGTCCAAAGTGGGAAATATAATACATTCACTGAGGAATGCATTAATCGCCGAGGCATAATCAGCATAAAAAACAATGACAATTTATGCTTGCCTCGCGCTTTAGTTGTGGGTAAAGTGTATGCAGATAAGGAAAACAACCTAAAGGCAAAAATCAGACGAGACATTGGGAAAATTCAATCCCAAAGAGCCCTTCAACTCATAAATGATGCACACATAAGTGTACCGACTGAAGGTTGTGGAATTCCGGAGCTGAAAATATTCCAAAATCATTTAAAGGAATATAAGGTGACTGTGTACGAGTATGGGTCAAAGGGACAAAAGGTGATATTTGAAGGATTTCCCGCTCAAGATGCTGAAGAAAAGAAGAGTATTAATTTGCTTTATTATAACAATCATTTTAATGTTATAACATCGTTAACTGCTGCATTTTGTTGTGGATATTATTGTGAAGATTGCCATGTCCCATACAATTCAAAAAGTCAGCATAGATGTAAACGATCCTGCCCACAATGTCAAAACACACCAAGCTGCCTCAGAAATGAAAAAGAAATCATGTGTGAAGATTGCAATCGAAATTTTAGAGGAAAAAACTGTTTCGACAATCACAAGGCCAGCAATTCAACAGGTAAAAATTCAATTTGTGAAAAAATGCAAAAATGTCTTTTATGCCTCAAAACATACGGAGGAAGTCGCCAACATATCTGCGATGAATATTTCTGCAAGATGTGTAGTAAACATGTAGCAAAAGATCACATGTGCTTCATTCAGCCAGATAACAGAACACCCGCATGTAAAGGCATCCTGTACATCTTTTATGATTTGGAGAGTCGCCAAGAGAGAGTAATAGGCGAAAAAATGATAACGATTGCAAGCGAAGCATTAGCTACTCCGATAAAATTGCATGAACCCAATTTATGTGTTTTTCAACAAAAGTGTGATCACTGTTTACATGTTCCAAATTTGTACTTCTGTCAAAAGTGTAATCTATCGCTAAACATAATTAAGGAAAAGGAAGACGAAAGTGTTGTAGCTCAATTTCTGAAACACATACTTCATGTTCGGCAAAAGTTTAAAAAAGTAGTTGTGATAGCACATAATGGGCAATCCTACGATCACCAATTTGTGTTAAATTACATATTGGAACATACAAAATTGACCCCAATATTAATCATGCGAGGAAGTAAAATTATATTAATGGAAATTGCAAATATAAAGTTCTTAGATTCATTAAACTACTTTCCGATGGCACTTTCAAAACTCCCCAAAGCATTCCAACTTTCACCTGTTTTAAAAAAAGGTTATTTTCCGCATTTTTTCAATATAAAGGAAAATGCTAAATACATCGGGAAGCTACCTGCAATAGAATACTACAGTCCGGATTCCATGAAAGCTGAAGATCGTGACGACTTTTTAAAATGGCATGCGGAACATCAAAACGATAGCTTTGACATGGAGCGTGAACTAGTAGAATATTGCATTAGCGATGTTAAAATTTTGGCTGAGACTTGTTTAAAGTTTAGACAATTGTTCCTCGATCAAAGCAATGTTGAACCATTTTTGGAAGGAACAACAATAGCATCAGCTTGTAACCTCGTGTTCAGACGGAACTTTCTGCAACCAAATACAATTGGGCTTATACCTAAAAACGGGTATAGGTGCACAGATAATCAATCAACAGTTGCAATCAAATGGTTGATTTGGGAGCAAAAGAAGCGAAAAATTGACATAAAGCATGCCGCTAAAGGGAGAGAACCGGTAGTAAATGGGATTAAAGTCGATGGATTTTGTGAAGAAACGAAACAGATTTTCGAGTTCCATGGTTGTTTTTATCACGGTCATCCTACTTGTTTAAAACATAAACGAGACGAGCCTTTATCAGAAGACAAATACGACACCCTGAATCAAAGATATGACAGAACGTTAGCCAAAACAACACGATTAAGGTCATTTGATTACGAAGTAATTGAAATGTGGCACTGTGAATTTCAGACTCAACAAAAATTCCTAAATAATGAAGAACTCAATTTCTTGGATGATCATCCATTAATACAGAACACACCTTTGAATCCTCGAGATGCTTTTTATGGTGGACGGACAGGAAATACATTTAATTACTATAAATGTAAGGAGGGGGAAAAAATAAAATACATAGACGTATGTTCCCTTTACCCCTGGGTTTGCAAAAATGGAAAATTCCCTGTTGGTCACCCAAAAATTCACACTGCTAACGATGATATTTGCTCTGCTTTGGAACTCGAGGGTATAAATGGACTCGTAAAATGCAAAATTCTTCCGCCAGAAAATTTATTTCATCCGGTCTTACCTATGAAGCAGAATAATAAGCTGATGTTTTCCTTATGTAGAACTTGCAGTAGTAAAAAAACTCAAGAACAAATCTGCACTCATTCTGATGACGAAAGAGCATTACTTGGAACCTGGGTAATCGAAGAAGTTGTGAAAGCAGTTGAAATGGGGTATAAGCTACTTGCTGTTTTTGAAATTTGGGAATATGATGTTACTCAGTATAATCCAGATACGAGTTCCGATGGTCTATTTACTCGTATGATGAATACATACCTAAAAATAAAACAAGAAGCATCAGGATGGCCGAGTACATGCACATCTGAAGAAGATAAAAACAAATATGTTGCTGATTTTCTAGAAAAGGAAAATATAGAGCTAGAGTTTTCTGAAATAGAAAACAATCCTGGGAAAAGATCACTAGCCAAACTTATTTTGAATTCTTTTTGGGGTAAATTCGGACAACGGGAAAATTATACTAAAACTTGTATCTTGAACAAACCTTCAGATCTGTATCTTCTGCTAACTCATCCTTCTATTGAAGTCTTGCATATTTTACCAATCAATAAAGACAATATTGTGGTTAATTTTGAGTTAAAAGAAG
Source organism: Philhelius festivus (assembly GCA_963931855.1). Classification (NCBI taxonomy): domain Eukaryota; kingdom Metazoa; phylum Arthropoda; class Insecta; order Diptera; family Syrphidae; genus Philhelius; species Philhelius festivus. The sequence goes on from CAWVOZ010000020.1 coordinate 21,002, forward strand.
AAGCTGCTGACTCCCTCCCCACGGTAAATGTTTGTATTGCCGCATATACAACAACACAAGCCCGTCTTAAATTGTACACTTACTTGGAAAAACTTAAAGAAAAAGTTCTCTACTATGATACTGATTCCGTTATCTATGTAAGCTGTCAAGGAGAACCGGATCCTCCTACTGGAGAATTTATAGGTGATATGACTGACGCCTATAAAGTCTACAGCACTAAGGATAATAGTGAACACATTGTGTGTAAGGTAAAGGGCATCTTCCTGAACTATGAATCATCCCAAAAAATTAATTTTGATTCAATAAAAGAAGCGGTATTAAACTTTTCTGCAGAATATGATGACAGCATAGTTATTAAGTCTAATAACATAAGACGAACCAGAGAACATCAAGTGATTACTATGGAAGAGGTTAAGACATATAAACCCAAAGCAGAAAAACGTCGTTTTCTCGAAGATCATAGTTCCGTACCGTACGGTTTTAAAAGACAATATTCTAGTTGATGAAATAAAAAAATATATAACGGGTGATTTTTTTGAGGTTAGGATTTTCATGCATTAGTATTTGACAGATCACGCGGGATTTCAGACATGGTGTCAAAGAGAAAGATGCTCAGTATGCTTTGACATTTCATCATGAATAGACTTACTAACGAGCAACGCTTGCAAATCATTGAATTTTATTACCAAAATCAGTGTTCGGTTCGAAATGTGTTTCGCGCTTTACGTCCGATTTATGGTCTACATAATCGACCAAGTGAGCAAACAATTAATGCGATTATGACCAAGTTTCGCACTCAGTTTACTTTATTGGACATTAAACCAACCACACGAATGCGTACAGTGCGTACAGAAGAGAATATTGCGTCTGTTTCTGAGAGTGTTGCTGAAGACCGTGAAATGTCGATTCGTCGCCGTTCGCAGCAATTGGGTTTGTGTTATTCGACCACATGGAAGATTTTACGCAAAGATCTTGGTGTAAAACCGTATAAAATACAGCTCGTGCAAGAACTGAAGCCGAACGATCTGCCACAACGTCGAATTTTCAGTGAATGGGCCCTAGAAAAGTTGGCAGAAAATCCGCTTTTTTATCGACAAATTTTGTTCAGCGATGAGGCTCATTTCTGGTTGAATGGCTACGTAAATAAGCAAAATTGCCGCATTTGGAGTGAAGAGCAACCAGAAGCCGTTCAAGAACTGCCCATGCATCCCGAAAAATGCACTGTTTGGTGTGGTTTGTACGCTGGTGGAATCATTGGACCGTATTTTTTCAAAGATGCTGTTGGACGCAACGTTACGGTGAATGGCGATCGCTATCGTTCAATGCTAACAAACTTTTTGTTGCCAAAAATGGAAGAACTGAACTTGGTTGACATGTGGTTTCAACAAGATGGCGCTACATGCCACACAGCTCGCGATTCTATGGCCATTTTGAGGGAAAACTTCGGAGAACAATTCATCTCAAGGAATGGACCGGTAAGTTGGCCACCAAGATCATGCGATTTGACGCCTTTAGACTATTTTTTGTGGGGCTACGTCAAGTCTAAAGTCTACACACATAAGCCAGCAACTATTCCAGCTTTGGAAGACAACATTTCCGAAGAAATTCGGGCTATTCCGTCCGAAATGCTCGAAAAAGTTACCCAAAATTGGACTTTCCGAATGGACCACCTAAGACGCAGCCGCGGTCAACATTTAAATGAAATTATCTTCAAAAAGTAAATGTCATGGACCAATCTAACGTTTCAAATAAAGAATCGATGAGATTTTGCAAATTTTATGCGTTTTTTTTTTTTAAAAAAAGTTCTCAAGCTCTTAAAAAATCACCCGTTACATACATATACACAAGATTTGTTGTTTTATTTATTAATTGTATTTATTTTACAACAGGTTTGCTTGTCTTATGAACTTGCTTAAAAGATAAACATTTTGAAGGGTTCAACATTTTCCATGGCTTAGGCATTTTATTTGATTAGGAAAAATTCTTCGGAGTTCCTTTAAACTTGGACAGCTGTAGATATTTTCTAGGTTAATGACTTCTATGTTTTCGCTATTGAGTAATTCTCTAAGCCATTGCGATTTTTCAGTTCCTTTAACGTTAACAACTCCACTTTGGATTTGTTCTCGAAGAAATATCTTTACTCGAGAAAAATTTGTAAACCCACTATTCCAGGTTAATCCAAGATAATTTTGATATAACCAACTTTCCTGCCTTCTAAGTGGTGTGGACAGAAGATTTAAATTAAATGGAGAATTAACAATGAAATGATGATGGTAGTCATTATGAAATACAGCGATTTCTTTCAAAATGAAGCCATTGTTAAATACTCCAAATCCTTGAAAGTCTACAATATAGGTATTCATATTTAAGATACGTTCTTGATAAACTCACTTTTTCTACTGGCAAGCTTACAATAATGATGACAATAAAATTAAGTGAGTTTGTTAACTTCTCCTGTTAAGGGATTATACTTAATTATACGATCATGAAGTATAAGGCAATACATAGTTGTTGAAGCTGGAACTGGAATTGTTGTCTTAAGCTCAATTTTTACATCTACTGGTCCTGTTTTAATTGATTCATTTTGACGGGAACAATCAATCACCATTATTGGGGCGATATCCTTAAAGTCTTGTCGAGATAAAAGTGGTTGTGATTGTTTCTGATAATATGAGTGTTGAAATTTACTGTACATTTCATAGAGAATGGCATACCGGTCTAGTTCATATTTAAGATTTAAATCTTCACGAGGGTAAGATTCAGAGTTTAAATGCACCTTTATATTGCTAACTTCGCAATGGTCGAATTTGCTGGCATCCTTGGTTCGTTGGTTTTTTTTATCGGTTTGTAGAGCAATAATAACATATCTTGGCTTCTCAAGTTGACTTGAAGTTTTAACTGTCCATACATGATCAGTGTTAGTTGGTAGTGTTGGGTATTCGTACATTTCCCAATTTCGAAAATGAATTTGAATTGGATTTAACTGAATTTTTGAAAATTCATGATTATTCAGATTAATCATGAATAATCATGAATAATCATGAATAATCATGAATAATCATGAATAATCATGAATAATCATGAATAATCATGAATAATCATGAATAATCATGAATAATCATGAATAATCATGAATAATCATGAATAATCATGAATAATCATGAAAAATCATGACTAATCATGAATAATCATGAGTAATCATGAATAATCATGACTAATCATGGATAATCACGAATAATCATGAATAATCATGACTAATCATGAATAATCACGAATAATCATGAATAATCTGAATAATCATGAATAATCATGAATAATCATGACTAATCATGAATAATCACGAATAATCATGAATAATCATGACTAATCATGAATAATCATGAATAATCATGACTAATCATGAATAATCATGACTAATCATGAATAATCACGAATAATCATGAATAATCATGAATAATCATGACTAATCATGAATAATCATGAATAATCATGAATAATCATGACTAATCATGAATAATTACAAATAATCGTGAATAATCATGAATAATCATGACTAATCATGAATAATCATGAATAATCATGAATAATCATGAATAATCATGAGTAATCATGAATAATCATGACTAATCACGAATAATCATGAATAATCATGAATAATCATGACTAATCATGAATAATATGAATAATCGTGAATAATCATAAATAATCATGACTAATCATGAATAATCATGAATAATCATGACTAATCATGAATAATCACGAATACTCATGAATAATCTGAATAATCATGAATAATCATGAATAATCATGACTAATCATGAATAATCACGAATAATCATGAATAATCATGAATAATCATGACTAATCATGAATAATCGTAACATTAAAAACAAAGAGTGGAATAATAAAACGCCCTATTTCCAAAATATGTTACCTTCCAAGTAATAAATCCACCGATGTTGAAACACTTATTTAAAATATAAACAAAACAAAATAAAAATGTAAAAAAACAGAGAATTGAATGCACCCTATAACATAGCATACAGCTTCAACCCTACACAGCACAACACCCCACAACACACAATTTCAACCCTACACAACACACCACACCAAATCACACAATTTCAGAAAATTATTCGAAAACAACAAACCCTAAAACTCATTTCAACACAACACACCTTCAAGAATCTTCAATAAAATACAGTCCACTTTTAAACAAAATCGAACTATAATTAAATAAAAAATGTATATAGAAATAAATAAAATCGAATAATAATTAAATAAAAATTATATGAAATAATAAAATCAGAATATAATTGAAATATTTGATAGTTTATTCAAATTAATCCTTAATTACAACACAATTCAAAAAATATATATAAAAACAATATACAAAATATGTATGTAATAATAATCGATATATTTAAAATTTAATTTTATTCATATTAATTTATAATCACTACACAATATATTCAAATAAAATTAAAAAAAAAAAAAAAAATATTTAATTATAAAATGATTAAAATCAACAACACAACACAATCTTAATTTTTTTTTGTTTGCAGTATTGCAAATCCCGACGGTAAAACACAATTTGTCCAATGCATCAAATTGCCGTCGGCAAATCATATTTCACAAATGTATAAATTCTACACTGTTATACAACACATCATAAATATAATTTATAACACTTTTCAATTTTCACAGAATTTAAAAACAGAAACCACTCAATTATTAAAATTGTTAAGTAATTATTGAATCAAGTCCGAAATAACTCAATAAAAACTCGATACGAAAAAGAACTCAAAAAAAAAAAGAACTCAATAAATGTCGAACGAAAATAATGGCAGCCATTTGCATTTACATATTTGCAAAGAACTACAATCACACACACATTCATACATAAATCGATTCGTAAAAACGCGAAACCGAACCGAAAAATCAATAAGCACAAGCACACTCACACATACACCAATGCAAAAAAAATTAATCAATTAACAAACAAACAAAAAAGGGAATCAAAATGTAAAATTTAAAATAAAAAAAAGATTGTGTGTACTGACGTACGCGCGGTTGAAGTAAAACTTCTTTTTCCTCAAGCAAAGCTTCTGTAAGATTATAACCTACGAACAAACATTTTGTATTCTAAAAACATGTCACTGTCTTTGACGAATAACGTGACGTTTTGACATGTCACTGACAGCTGCATAGAAATTTTTTTACCCCCACCGCCGGAAAAGAAGTTTTACTTCAAAAAAACATCAAAAAGATATGTTTGTTTGTTTTTTTTTTAAAGGATAGTGGTTTCTGCTTGTTAAATTGGTCGACCACATAATTCACAAACATTTTGTATTTTTAAAACATGTCGCTGTCTTTGACTGATAACGTGACGGTTTGACATGTCACTGACAGCTGCATAGAGAATTTTTTACCACCAACGCCGGAAAAGAAGTTTTACTTCAAAAAATTGAATGCGCGCCTAGCCTTAAATGAAATCGAGAAGAAAAGTACAAAACTGCCATGCCACTTGACAAGCAAGTTGCCTCGCTTTCTTTGTATTACCCTAGGGCTGCACGTGCAAGTATTGGCAAGCATGTTGTAATCTTGTAATGTACACAAGCATTTCTTATTAACCCGTACAAACCCGAGCAACTTAGTAGTCACCTGGCATTAATTCAGTATCCAGGCAACAATAAGCACAATAAGCACAAGCACACTCACACATACACCAATGCAAAAAAAATTAATCAATTAACAAACAAACAAAAAAGGGAATCAAAATGTAAAATTTAAAATAAAAAAAAGATTGTGTGTACTGACGTACGCGCGGTTGAAGTAAAACTTCTTTTTCCTCAAGCAAAGCTTCTGTAAGATTATAACCTACGAACAAACATTTTGTATTCTAAAAACATGTCACTGTCTTTGACGAATAACGTGACGTTTTGACATGTCACTGACAGCTGCATAGAAATTTTTTTACCCCCAACGCCGGAAAAGAAGTTTTACTTCAATAAAGAATAAATAATATATTTAAAAAATTAAATTCAATAAAACAAAATTAAAACAAAAACAACCAAACCAAATCCGGCCCGCGCTTTAGTCTACGGGATCAACAGCAGCATCGTCGGCAGCATCATCGGCAGCGTCAGCAGCAACACCAACAGCCACAGCAGCCCCATCAGCAACAACAAAACACACACACTACACAAACACAACACTGGTTAAAACACAATTCAAAATTATTTTAATTTTTTATAAAATATTATCATTTAATTGATAACCGCACTACCAATTTTGTAAAAGGAATTTAATTAAAAGAAACAAATTAAAACACTCGCCCGAAATCAAAAAAAAAAAACACCACCGAATCACTTTACGGTTACGACCGCGAACCGACATCAATGAAATCTGCGAAACAATTAACGCTATCATTTCATCAATGAATTCCAATTGTTAACAACAACAAGAACATTACATATATGGAAGAATTGATAACAGTATCAAAAGCTCTCTCAATGAACCTATGCTACGAGAACACCTTGCAGATGTTTTTATGTATGGCTTAACTGTTAAAGTAGTTTTGGCTTGAAATTTATTTTGTTCTTACATATGCACTCTTATTAAAGTTTTTTTTCTTTTCATGTGAGTTACATACGTGCAAACAAACCAT